>JAMQGT020011201.1:0-92765 GCA_024447675.2 Pterophyllum scalare
CACGGTTTTACCAATTGGTAATCCAACTGTAAATCACTCTCTCTGGGGCCCAACTGAATTATGAGTTCTCTGCCATCATTATTTGAACTTGTTGAATTATCCCATGTTTTACCTGATCCCTGAAATAATTTAGTATTTTGTAGTGTTTGGAGGTGGGGTGATGGGTTCGACACAAGCTACAACCATTATATAAACTAATGTATATAAGTAGACTGCTGTTAATCTTTTTTTTTTCAAATATTAAAACACCCTGAAACAGTTAGTAGAATTAAAGAAGTGAAAAAAATAGAAACCAACAATGTTGTGACTTATTTACCCTTTACCTTCTGTTGTTCAGCTGATATCTGTGCACTTATCCTCCCTAATTAAAGCAGCCTGAATCATTCACAGTTATCTCTTATGGCACTAGCAGCCTGAAGCCTGCAGCCACACCACACAGATGTTTCAACTCTGCTACACAGTGTGTAATATTGCAGGTGCTGGGTCAGATTTTTTTTGGTAGCATTCATTGCATGCAGCTTAGAAGAGAGAAGCATGTGTGAGAGAGGGGGCAATCAGATCCCAACAAACTAAATGTGGAACAAAGAGTATATTTGTTAGTGACAATATGTGACATGTTACGGTTGAGAACTAGTCTTTTCTTCTTCGCCATGCAAATACAAAAATGATGATTATAAAGGCGAAAATTCTAGGAAATGCCTTCCACGAGCTTCACACTGCATTGCGTAGTTTCCCTCTCTTTATTTTCGCTGCGTTTCCTTTTCTTTGTAGTAGTCTTCATCATATTCCTGTCAAATGTGCAAAGCTTCTGACTTTGCGGTGACTCACAATGTCCCCCGTTGGGCATACTCTACTCGAACCTGCATATGAGTGATGTTGACAGTCATCCCTGCTTTCTTTGCAGCCACTGGATAAAAGCAAAGTCTCTGCAAAGCAGCTGTGAGTTTTGAAAAACTAGAGTCAATCAAAATGTGGGACATTGCCTCAGTTTGTGGGATGGGGGATGGACAAAGGATGAAAATGCAGTCCAAACGTATTTACAGAAGGACACCGGGTCACCCTAGAGACAGACAGCGGCTGGCAACTTGGTTTTTAGCCCAAAATTGATTAGCAATTTTCACAGATGATGGTCTATTTGTTTACATATTCAATTATATAATCAAATTTGGAATATTCGTTTGCAGCCTTGCAGATACACTAGATTATATTAGATACATAGATTATAGCTGCAAATGGGCGGGGCAACATCATATTAAACTCTATGGATTAAGGTAGGATCTCACTCAAGTTCATATGCGTGTGAAGGCAAACGAGTGAATGCTGTTGGCAATATAGTGTAAAGTTGTTGGCTAGCTGGATGTCCCGGGAGCTCGGGATGATTTTTTTTTTTGTTTGTTTTTTGCTTGCTATTTCGGACTATGGTCCAGGGGTCCATTTGTTGTGCTCTATGAGTCTGAAGCGTGGTGCTGGACTGGTCCTGGCCATGGCGTGGCAGAGTTAGGTTTTTCTCTGGTTGCAGAGCAATTAGTGGGTCCAAAACTTACCAGAGAGTCCAGGAGAGGTTTGTCTTCTATAATCTGATAGAGAGTGGAGATCTTTTGCTTTAGTTTGGTGATTTGGTGAATCAACAGAAACAAATGATTAGCCATCTGGCTAAAATACACAAACAAAAATCTCTTATAGAAATGCTTGATTTTGTCCAGAACAGGATGGACAGTAGTAACATAACATACATCAACTTAATTGAAATTCCTTTAACATACTATTTATTTTTACTGGTAAACATGTCTCAAGTTTCTTGTGAAATTTAGCTGTCATGCCTGATATCCCGTTTGTCGATGCACATTGTTAAAGTTATAAAGAAAACAGTCAGATCATACTTGAGACGAGAAGCAGAACAGCCTGCAGCTGATGAATGTTGATTTCTTCCAGGCTTGTGATTAATTTATCAGCTCACTGCGAGCAGAAAGACACCACAGTGTTTCAGTGATTTAGAATTCAGAGCACTGTTCAAACACTGGCCTCATTTCAAAACACCTTTTTTTTCCCTTCACACGGAAGAATTGTTCATACCGGGAATAAACACATTTACCCTCAAGGGAAATATTGAAATAGTATCCAGCTTATTATGATATTAAAAATAAAATGATAAACGGCTGTTTGACCAGTTGAGTCTTTTCAATTAAACGTCTTTTTTTCGTCTTTTTCTTTTCATTTTGGTGTTAATGACCATTTTGTTACAGAGAAGTATTTTGACGTTTCCTGCTGTGATGAATAAACTCATTGTCTAGTTTGTTTTTCCATTAAAAAAAATGAGAGAGCATTTCCTCTGTGTGAGGCTCTCCGCTATGTGCACGCGCGCGTGTGCATGTGTGTTGTAAAAGCTAGTTTCCTAGGTAACCAGGAGGTTGATTCGGCTCGTGTCTTTAGCTATAGGGAAACAAATACTTTATTCAACAGTGGGTCAGATATAATACAACATCCACAATAACTCCGGTGTGTGTGTATGTGTGTGTATTTTTGTTTTACTTCGTCTCTGCAAACACACACACACACACACACACACACACACACACACAATTAGAGAAACAAGGCAGGCGAGTCCGCTCCTTCAAAAGACTGACGGGCTTTGACTGATGGTGCTGACATCCTGCGTGATTAATAAGCTGCCCACTGAGGTCGGTCCAGCTTACGGAGAGAGTAATATGACAAATCAAACTCTCCTTCCTCTTTGTAGTGGCAAATAAATAAATACATAAATAGCATGACTACCATTATACTGGAAAGACAAACGCCTCCCCTCCTCCCTTCTAACCATTTCAAATTATACACCCCAGCAAAGCCCACAGAGCTAGTCTAAATTAATTTTGCAGCCTATTCATACACTGCAACTATGAAATAGGCTACATGCGCGCTGCGTTAGTGATCTTGCCTTTCATGTCCTGTTATGAGAAACATGGTGATCGAGTATGTTTTAAACAAGTAATTACATGTATTTTTCATACCATTAGCTTCTTCTCCAATATCATTGGTAGCAGGAGCAGTACCAGCGCAGCACGCCAACGCGCAAAACCCCAGAGCAGGGAACCGATACGGCGGGAGCGCGCAACAACAGCGCGGCGCGCATGCACAGCTGTCAGGACCAAGGACAGCGGCAGCAGCAGCCGCTCAGCCCGGAGCGACCAGCGCGCAACGCATCGGTGTTCAGTTCGGACAGAGCGCACAGGAGCAGCGGCTGGAGAGAGCGATACTCGCCTCGGAGAAGAAGCCCCCTGGTAGCGTGGGCTATGTTTTAACTCTTTCTCACTACCACAAGAAGATTTTGCAGCTCTGCAAAGGAGAGCAAGAGAGGGTGGACAATGCGGGTTAGATGTCCCTGGTTGACAGTCTGCCTCTAACGTGATCATGCACATTCCTCTGCATTGCACATAACCAACCACCCATTTTTTTTCAGTCTTCCTCTTTCCTTTTTTGGCCTCCCTCAATCGCTACTACCGCCCACCTGGATTGTGCCTGCAGTCGCGCATTCAGCTGGCTGAGCTGTCCAGAAGCTGGTCAAGCCGACCCGCCACCGGGGAGAAAAGCAACCGGGCTGCGCTGTGCTGTTTGGTGGTCCACACGATGCGTCTGTTTCTGCTGGCGGTGCTCTTCTCGTGCTCCTGCGCGCGGGCCGGCTGCGAGCCGAAGATCGTGAACATTGGGGCCGTCCTGAGCCAGAAGAGATACGAGCAGGTCTTCAAAGATGCCGTGATCCAGGCCAACCACGTCTACGGCAGGGACAAATTCAAGCTGACCGCCATCTCCGTAACGCATAAACCCAACGCGATCCAGATGGCTCTCTCCGTTTGCGAGGACCTCATCTCCAGTCAGGTATAGTTTACTGCCAGTGGGCTCTACAACACCCAGCTACCTCTTTCATCTTTGAATGTAGCATATTTAACAACAGCTAAATGCAAACTCCACCTACTTTGAGGTAGTTCAATATTTGTCTGCATCGAGGTGTCTTGGAGGGACTGCTTCTAACCATAGAAAGTTGGTGCTTCCAGTAAAATTTCTTACATTTTATAATTGTTTTAATTGTATATTGTTTTCTCACTTAAGGACCGGTAAAGTGAATGGTTGTCGTGGTTAGCTCATTACTCTTAGATTCTGAATTAATAAACAGACTATTTTGTTAAATTTTCAACTGTGGAGTGTCTATTAAGCCAGAACATATTATTGTAGGAAGGGTAGTTAAAGCATATATTGTGCTGGTCTTTAGTTGTGCCATCTGGCACCACTCCACACTTTAACTCACATCTTAGTCCACTTTGTATAATACACTGATCTCTCTACAGCTCCATCTGTTTTCCAGAAATCCAAAAATAGGCTGTGGTTAAGGGCATAACTCGGATGAGAGGGCAATTGTTCTTTATAGGACACCCAGCTGCAGAACAACTCAACTGCAAAGGAGCCAGTCAGGAGTGAAAATGTGCAATATGTAATTTGTGATTAATGATTTGGCTCTGGCTGTGTGTGTTGCATGATGTGGGAACATTGTGACAAGAGGCAGCTGAAATGGTTTGAGGAAATGGTTTTGTATGTTTGCCTTCAGGTGTAGATTAGTATCCTCGATTCCACTGGTAATGATTTGATGCATGGGTTTAAAGTATAATAGTTGGAGACGCATGTTAAAAATGGACCGAAATGAGAACTGTCTCAGAGATTCAGACCATTTGTGCTGCACATCTAGCCAGCAAAACATATTTCATGAGTAATACATGATTAAAGAGAGTGTGCCTTTGAGAGTTGAAGCATGCCGACAAATGCACCGACCGTCCTCTCGTAGTGATGCTCAACACGGCTTTTAAAAAGCGCCAACATTATGTCACAGCATGTTGAGGCGTGAAGGCCCTCTTGCTCTCACTCTTCTTTCTCCCACACACATAATTAAGCTTTAAAAAATACAAAAAAAAACACACCCACAGCTTCAGGGTTGCTTTCATGTCCTCGGTCCTCTGCTTAATATAATGATTCTAATGGATACAGGCTTGTAGGAATAATACTGTCATATTCTGTCTCTGTCATCCAAAGTAAGAGTGTACAATCCACCCACATGAGCTTGTAAAGACAGCACCAACAATGTTCTCTTTAAGGGACATTACAGTGACTTACATTAATTTACTGGAGTCTAGCTTAACTATGCCTAACCCTAACCTGACCATAAAACATCTCATTGTGTTAAAAATTGAAGGTTCACACTTGCTTTTTGTCCCCACAAGGAATACACATCCTCACAATGTGACTGTGCAAGAAGATTTGAGCCCCCACAACATGAGCCATAGCTGCATACACACACAAACACATGCGCGCACACACACCTCTCTTCTGAATGAGACTAAATCACATTTGAATTAGACAGAAAGTCTATGGAAGGCTTAATCTGATGAGATTAGCTAGTAGGTGCTAACAGTCACAGAGAAGGAAAGACTGTGGCAGATGGAAGAGTAGATGCCTGGGAGCAGTCCTTGGAAGACAGACCTCATTTTTGACCCAACCATACGGACTCCTCATATCCAATAATCCATGCCCGCACAGCCGTGCCAACTTTATTCCCCTTCATCCACATCTCCGGGGCATTTCTCAAATCGATTCGCACATAAATTTGTGCTTTTACTTGAGCAGTTGGTCAGCTTTGGTTTATGCAGGAATAAGACAGCGCAAATGAATACTAGTCTGCCAGCCCACACAGTGAGCATCATCTCAAGGAGAAGAATCTTTTTTGTTGACATTCAAGGTTCACTAACTGAATAATGACCACAGTGTATGTGAAGCACACACAAGTTTCATTTGAGGTAGAAAACCAGATGTTTCAGCCAAGGCTTAATTACTGGCTCTGTATAGCGAGGAGCTCCCCAGGGCCATGTATGCTCAGTGGCCTCTAATGTCCTAGATTCTATGAAGCAATCAGTTTGTGATCACTGATTAATTCCAATTCTAAACTGAAATGAGAAGACGTTAATGCAATTCCTGCATTTGCATCTAGTCTTAAAGGGAAAGTTCACCTAAAATTCAACTGTATATGCCTTTTTGTAGCCTGAAGTACTATCCATCCACGTAGATCATTTGGGGTGTTGCACAGTTTTGGAGATACTGGCTTTCTCTTTGAAAATAATAATAAAAGAAACTAAAGTCACTTGCCTGGAGCTGCTGAAAGTCACAAAAATAAGTTTGAAAAATGTCCTCTTTTCAGAAATCATGACCCAGTTTGTCAAGAAAAAGAAATCAGGAAAGTTTTCATATTTGAACTTTTTTCTTTCCACTGAACTGCACTGTCAGCTACATCACTATGCAGATGGAGGCATGCAAGCCCCATGCTGAGAGGCTTGTGCTTTTGACAGCATGACAGGACATGAACATTACTGGCTTCCACCTCAGCTGAGCTGTGATGTTAGTCAACTTCATGCTTCCTTTGGCTGGTGAGTGCCATCATACTCAAAAGAAGGCAGACATCTCCACAGATGATATCTCCAAAACTGAGCGACTCACATTTAAACAAGACCTGAGGAAAAATACGTGTGTTTGATTTTTAGGGACACTGCTGCTTTAAGGTTCTGTAAATACACACTGCTTTTCAAAGATGGATTGAGCCACAAGTTTAAAGCACCTGAAATGTCTTCACTTGTCAGACCTGAAAGTGCTGCTGCATGCCTGAGATCTATCAGAGCAGGATGCGTGGTTATAACATTTTGTCTTAATGACATTGTCAAAATGACAAAGGGTTCTTCTTCTGTGTATCTGCAGGTCTATGCTATCCTGGTGAGTCACCCCCCCAGTCCAATGACCACCTCACCCCGACGCCTGTCTCTTACACAGCAGGCTTCTACCGTATCCCCGTGGTGGGGCTCACCACCCGTATGTCCATCTACTCAGACAAGGTGAGTGATGGATGCGATGGATGTAAAAGGAGACAGAGAGAGAGAGGGAAACAGGAAGAGCACACGGAGTGGAGGAATAAGAAGCTCCCCTGGGGCGACTTCAGAAGCTTCCTCGATTAAACGTCCCATCAGTGTCCATTAGGGGAGCTGTGATTAAATGGGTTTCCAGCTGAAATTTGAAAGAGCATCATTAATAATGCCTCTGACCTGACTTATGTTTTTATGAAGCACAAGCAACAAAATGAAACTTTAAAGCAATCACATAAATGCCAAAGACTTAAATTGAGTTTTTAAAGCGACACAGTCTATAATCTTGCAAATTAAGGGGAATAAGAGGCATTATATTCAGAGATTTTATATAGACCTGGGGTAGATGTGAGGAAGGAAGATCAAGGGATTATGAAAACTTTTTATATTGATGCACATGCTGCTGATCCACTGCGTTTGATATTTGTTTATTGCCACAAAACATATACTTTAAATATGTGGTGCAATTTTTTTCTGGAACAAATTTAAGAGCTGAAATGAACCGCATGCCATATCCCCTGAAATATGCGGACAGCCAAACAATGCATGCCTAGGTCCAAACTATGAACATTAATTTGATACTATCCAGACTTATAGACTTACAAAGATTTTAAATAATGCAGTTTCTGGGTTCAAGTCTTCATTTTGTTGGCTAAGGCTAATTTTTTTTTAATGGTGTTGTGGCATTACTTTTTAAAATATATATGAATCCTGAAACTATTCAGTTGTCATTGTATCCCTGTGCCAGCTTTTATTAACACTGTTCATGTGTAACACACCTCAAAGTTAACTGTTTTTTAAATTTTTTTTAATTCATGGTACAGGATCTGGACTCCCAGACAACAACATAATATACAATCTTTAGATATTAACTAGCTGGCTACCTTACTGCCAACGTCAAACTCCACTTAGCCTCAGAAACCATTTTAACCATTTTACATCAGACTTACTGAGCCATAGCATTCTCCACTCTTTTATTAATATGCTTTGAGAAAAGAATTTTGGGGGTGTAGCTCATGCCTACTGTAGTTCATGACTAACTGCAATACCAGATTATATGTCCACATACTTTTGGCCATTTTGTGTCCACTCTGTATTTTTATGTTGCAATCAACGCGATCCTTGGAATTGAAGCCGTTATGTACAGAGTCCTGTAAGTTCTATATGATATGTGCATATACATTTTTTTTATTATGTTGTGGCAGTAAGACTTTTGTTGCCTGAACAAGATTTTTTTTATTATTTCCACGTGATAGTAATCTGATTAAAAACAGAATCAGAATCACCTCGTGGGAGTGCTCCGTAGTTATTGCATCTTCAGAGTGCTGATCACCTTTTTTCTGCTCCGTGCTCCTCAGAGTATCCACCTGTCCTTTCTGCGGACTGTCCCTCCCTACTCGCATCAAGCGCACGTGTGGTTCGACCTAATGCGCGAGTTCAACTGGAACCACATCATCCTGATAGTGAGCGACGACCACGAGGGCCGGGCTGCTCAAAAGAGGCTCGAGACCCTCTTGGAGGAGAGAGAAACAAAGGTGAGATGCTCTGGCTCCCGGCCTCCCGGCCTCCTCCCCCGTCCCCTCGAGTGTATGAGCATGAGCGTGCGAGTGTTTAAGGCTTTTAAACCTCAAAGGTCTTCTGTGTATGTAACTGTTTTCCTTTCTGTTGTGTAGCCACATCTCTTTCTCACCATTGTGTAAACATTGGCTAACATTCCTAGAGACATTACCAGCGTCTAATGTGGTCTAATCTTACAAAAGTTTGTATGTTTATTTGCTCATCTTCACTTTGCTTTTCTCCATAGTCCAAATTATCCAGTGTCTTTCCACATTGGGAGCCAAATAGTGGAATTTAACATGGGGCTTTGCAAACCATCACAGATTGAAGTGGTACTCTGTGGCCGTGGTGGTAGTCAGGTGTTTCTTTGCAGGCAGGCTTTGTTATTGCACACAGAGGGCTTTATTTTATTGCAACCCGCTACTTCATGTTTACAAGATAGGAGGCTTTTCTTTTCTTTTCATTTTTTTTTTTTTTTTTGGATACCGCTGATGCATCCATTTTAAGTACTGCTCTGGGCTGTGTATATGGGTCAGTGAAATGCTGATCTTTGAGCCAAAACAGACTTGAGACTGCGATGATGTGTGCCCTTTAGGGAAAAGGAGAGTTAGATGGCTAGAAAGAGGGGGAACGAAACAACTGCATCTATTTCATCCATTTAATAAAATGAAATCACGTTGGGGTGCGTTTTCTTTTTGTACTCTGTGGTGCTTGTCCCTCTCTGGGGTTCTTTTGCCGTAATTGTGTGGCAGAGTGAAATGAGTCCTGATTCGGAGACTTAATTAAATCAGAAGCTGTAGAGACACTGAGGATGACACACACCCCAGGCAATTTTGCAGAAGGCAGCTACAGTTAAAGCAAAGCTGCTTAAATGAAGCGACTGGGATCAGCATCAGCCACCAATAAGACAACACTCTTGATTGTGGAACTGCAGCTGTGCATTTTGAACGACAAATAGTGACAGTCAGATGGTGTGGATGTGACTCATATCTTGCACTGGAAAAGATAAATTTATATATTAAAAGCTTGTGCAAGTGCAAAATCTTCATTTGGATCTCAGAATGAATCCATCTGTGCACTCAGCTCATTCAGTCCCACCAATGCTAAGAGAAGTGGCAGCAACTCTCTCTGCTGATGAGAGGCTCTAATTATGAATATATTTAGTCCTCGCTGCAGTGCCAGTTTGAGAATTTCTGAGCCTGAGAAGGATTTATTTGAGAATCTTTCCAAATGCATGCAGAGATAATTACACTGAAACCAGTGCAGAGCAGCGTAAGACAAGTCCTGTATCCCTGCACCCCCCCCAAAAAACAAAGTCAACAGTAAAGCGATTCTACTAATAAGTGTTTTCTCTGTATCCAAAACCTGATATATGTTATTTAGCAGTGCCACAGTGCCGAGCTGATGTTGATAAACTATTAAAAACAAGCTAACCATACTGTCACACTGACATCATCCTTCATTACCACAAACAAATCCGCCATACTTTGTTTTGAGTCAATCCCCCATACACTCATCTATATGCTACTGGATAATGCCTGTTAATCTGTAGCTGAAAATAGCCGTCAACAAATGCCTGATCTGGACTAACATTTTCTCAACACTACAGATTCTAGCTCGTTCAGCAAATTACTGCAGCTTTTGTTTCCTAAATGAAGCATTAAATAGGAAGAAATGTGCAAGAGGCTTAGAACCACACACATGCAGAGAAGTTGGAAAGCTTTGAATGCCACACTGATACAGTTCTGGGGATTTGACTGCATTGAGCAAAAATATTAAACAAAAGTAGCCTCAGTACTATCCTTAGTACCTTAAAATGCAACATCATTTTCATAAAATGTCACAAAAAAATTTAAAAAATTTGGTCCCCAACATGTCAGCTGAGAGGACATTTGGGAGTTTCGGTTTTTGGCAATGTAGCAAAATCAGGGAGTGTAATCTTTAAATTCTTAAACGACGAAAAGAAATGTCAGCGAGCAGCTGCTCAGCTCACTTTCCCCTCGGCTCTGACATCCTGTGTGTCACCACGTTAGCAGAATAATGATAATATTAATATAAATAAAGCTTTTCATAACAGAACCAGCTCTTTCTTTGTAGATTCATTTGGATGTCATATTGTTTTAGGCTATGCTGAAGGATTTTGGTTTGACTCAGGCAGATCATGCTCTAATTAAAAGCCAGAAATGTTGCTCTCGCTAATCACCTTATTGTGCTGCATAAACTCAGCGACAGGCAGGTTAGAGTATTTTTAGTTCCGTGGCAAGTCTTTAGCGAGGTCACAGGGGCGCTGTCACCACCAGTGAAAAGGCGCTGGACACAGTGGACTTAGTCAGAGAGCAAATGTGGCCAACACAAAGTGAAATATTAATGCCTGGCTGCAGATACAAAAATAGAGCGCTCAGAAAAAAAAATCAGGGAATAAAGAGATCGACTTTTTTTTTTTCAGGGAGGCTCTAAGAGCACTACTCACACAGAGGGTTTCTACTTGAATTAGGTGCAAACATTTCTCGGTTTATAATAAAATTCTAACTGGATTTCTGCCTTTATAGTTGATGGGATACAGAGAGAAATGCCAGGAGCTGAACATCAAACACCGTTATCTCTATCACTTCAGTAACATTGTTCTTGAACAAATGTAGTCATCTGTGATCTTTGAAAATAATTCCAAATATTCTGCAAGAAATGGAAGTACAATTAATACACGCTCCCTGGCCACTTTATTAGATACAACTTGCTAGTCCTGGTTTGGACCAGGTGCTGAAAACAAGGTGCTGGAAACATTCCAGAGATTTTGGTCCATATTGACAAGACAGCATCACACAGTTGACTGCACGTTCACGAACTGACTCTCCTGTTCCACCACATCGGAAAGGTGTTTTATTGGGTTGAGATATGGTGACTGCGTGCTGTCTGACATGGTCAACAGCGATACTCAGTCAGCCCGTCTGGCACCAACAACCATCACTGTCACATTCAAAGTCACTTAAATCACCTTTCTTCCCCATTCTGGTGCTCAGTTTGAACTGCAACAGCTTAATTTGACTATGTCTGCATGTCTAAATGCATTAAGTTGCTGCCATGTAATTGGCTGATTAAATATTTGCATTAATGAGCAGTTGCATAGGTCTATGTAATGAAATGACGAGAGAGTGTACAACCTTAATTTACTTATTTATTTCTTTATTAAATAAAATTACTTATTTTCCTTTATTTTTTGTTATTGCTCTCCCTCTGGCATCCAACATACAATTCTCATATCTAATTTGAATATGAGAATTTTTCATTATGGTCTTTAGGCACTTCAGGACTTAACAGTTACTTCTCAAAAATACCTCGAGAGCATTCACACACAGAGGTGTTTACAGTATGTTTGCTTGTTTGCTTGTTTATGTGCATATAAGAGTTACTAAGCGGCGTCTGTTTTGAATTAACTTGCTGCTGAATTGTGTATTGATGCACTGTCAGCCTTGTAAACGGGGGTTTCAGAACCAGAGTGCACCAGGGTGTGAGCCGTGAATCCAGGCAGCTGTGAAAGAAACCCAGAAAGATGCAGTTTGCTATTTTACTGCAAAATGGCTTCAAAACTCAGCAAGGACTCCCAAGTGTCTCCTCTCACAGGATGCAGAGCAGGACCAGAGTCTGAAATGGTGACACCTTAAGTGTTAGATAACCCAAACACAGTTAGACCTGCATAGTAAATTATCTTTATACTGTATTTTTGTTGCTACTGTGCTACATGCTTCAGATGTCAATCAAGCTGAAAATACCACAAGCAATAAAATGCTACAGAGAGAAAGAAAAATGTTTTTGTGAAGATTTATTACTTAATTTGTAGAGCAAGAGCTTTCTGGAGCTGCCCCACAGCACTACCACTCACAGTTTATTAACTCTGATCCAGCTCTGTGGGAAACCTTTGTTTCCTTCGTGCAATGAATTTTGCAAACAGGAGCATGCTGCAAAGTCTGACATTTTTATAGAATGTGCTATGTTTGTATTTTTGTCACATTCCTAGTTTAGATAATCATCCTCAAAGCCTGCTGAGAATTAGTCTGAAGTACTATGGTGGGACATAATGTACATTTGTAGGATTTGCTGGATGCTTTTTTAATTTTTTTTTTTTGCAGGGTAGAATACTGCAGCGTGTTTGCAATTGAAGTTGAGTTATTGCTGCTACTGCTTACAAACTACAGCCGAGCTTTTAGCGCTCGTGTCTGAGGATGCTAAGTATAGAATGAGCTTCGGCCTCTGAAGACGATGTTGAATGAACAGATGGTTGTGTGGAGTAGCAGTTTCTTTTTGCGAGTGCGCCGTACTGTGAAACATTTAGTTAGTTCTTTGTGCTTTTGTTAGGAAGCCAAAAAATGTAATGTCATAGGAGCTGATTTAATGGCTTGCTGAAAATCTGATCATTCTCCGTGAGATCCATGTTTGTCAGTGCAGCTGGATTATCACTGATAACTGATGCATCAAATACAAAGCAAAAAAACCCCAAAACCTTGGATAGTATGTATCAGTGCTTTTTATGTACTTAATATATGTTTTTAAAAAGTGGACGTAATTTCAGCAATGATTTTTAATCGGTCATCTCTGATGTTTTTGCAAGCCCCACTGTTAAAGATCCCAATTTGAAGCAGAAAAGTGGAGATTTGTTGGAATGCTTTACTGCCCTCCATTTTCAACTGTTTATAATATTTTTCTGTGTCTGCATATTTTCTCTGTGCACATTACTCATCAGAATAAAAAAAGGAACTATGAAAACCTCGACCAACTGTCCTATGACAACAAGCGAGGACCTAAGGTATATTTGCATGGTCAATGCACGCCGCCCACCAACTTTCCAAACGTAGCAACTAGAAACCAGACCAAACCAGTCACCAGCCGACCCAGAAATGTCCCTCTCTTGGTAGCACGTGTTTTCTTTAATTTTTACTTTGAGACATTTCCCTATGATTTAAATGAAGAATGATTTTGTTGTGAAAAATCTATAATTTTTGAACATTACAAAAAAGAAATCAGTGAACAGCGCCCCGCTTTTATCATTTTCATTTTTTCCTTCAGTAAAGGAATGCATGTACTCAGAACACACACACTCACACGCACAAAAAAGTTTGCAACTCCATTCCTTTGTGGAGAACCGGTAGTGTGGGACAAAACCGTTTCCCAGATGCTACTTCCTCCTGTTCTGTAGCACCTCCCTAGTTTTCAGCAGTTTTTTGTTGGGGAAAGCGTCCCTCTCACCCCCCTTCACCTCTTTTTAGTTACTGGTTGCATTGACCTTCTTCTTTCCCCCTACCTAACACATGCACGTCCTTCTTTGGAGCCTTGATAACCCTCAGTTTGCATGCGAAAAAATGCAAAAGTTTTTTTTCCCTTCAAGCTTTTTTTATTTTTTTAGTTCAGCCGGTTCCCCTGGATCGCTTTCCTTTTTATATCTCTGTCTCTCGTTTTCAAACAAAA
Source organism: Pterophyllum scalare (assembly GCA_024447675.2). Lineage (NCBI taxonomy): Eukaryota > Metazoa > Chordata > Actinopteri > Cichliformes > Cichlidae > Pterophyllum > Pterophyllum scalare. The sequence goes on from JAMQGT020011201.1 coordinate 13,959, forward strand.
TCGGCCAAGCTCAAACCAGGAAGGTAAAGAGGCAGCATGGTGTCTGAGGTAGGGGAAAGTAGCTGGCTTGACCTTCCTTATGCCCCAATCACAGGCAGAGAAAGTCCTCCAGTTCAGCCAGGAGACTAACTTAACTGCTCTGCTGCTGGAGGCGAAAGAGCTGGAGGCCCGAGTCATCATCCTGTCCGCCAGGTGAGATTTTTGTTTTTTAATGCAAATAAAATACATACATTTAGCAACATGCTGGACAGTCTTCTAAAGGTTTCATCTGCACTATTATGGAAAGTTATAGAAGTCAACCTTCTCCTGAAGCTCTGGAGCTTTCTCTCCAGTTGTACTTAGATTTATGTATATCAGGCTGGATTTTAGAGGGGAAAACTGCAAATGTTTTTATGGAAATGTGTCTGGAAATGTATGTGTTGCTGCAGAATACATACCTAGACTTCTTTTTGTTGAATTGGAGCAATCATACACCATACTGCATCAGTATGTCTCACGTCCACTGAGTCTAGCAGTTATTTCCAGTTACTGCATCTCCAGATCCTGACATTAGTTTTTGTCATTGTCATTTTGTCATTTGTAAAAGTGGATGCAGTATATAAGATAGGAGAATTTGCTGCATTTAAATTCAAATGTGGGCAAAGTCAGTCGGGAGAGCTTTGGGGTCTTTTGTCATCAAGTCAAAATATGTAAATATCTTGTGTATATAACAATTTTATGATACATGTGTCTCCCTTATATTATTATGCTTTGGGGATACAGGGACTCAAAGCATATAAAACAGCAGATTATCTTCAGTACAGAGCTGCTCGTTGTGGGTGGTTTTGGCTTTTGTAGGTTTGTGTCTACATTGCCTGTTCAGGATGTTAAGGGACAGACTTCCAGATCAATTAGGCAAATATCTGGCAGCACCAGTTAAGCACACCTGATTGAGCAAGCGAGCATATGCTACAAGCCTCAGTGCAGTTGCCCAGGTGTGAGTCTGACCTCGGGCCCCTTGCCGTATCTTTCCCCACTCTTTTTCCTCACTTTCCTGTCTAAATCTTTGAAATCTGTGAAAATGCCCCCTAAATTATATTTTTTTAAAAATTAGGCCAAAATCTGAAAACGGTAAGACTGAAACACGGCAGAAAGCTGCATTAATAGAAAGCCTTTAGACTAAATCATCCAATTCTCGGTGGGCTTCAGGACATCTTGTTATTCTTAAGGAATTTGAACTACTGTAAATATATTGTAATAATTTACTTTGTGACATAGACACAATTAAAAGAAAGTGATTTGCTAGATCAAGGGGAAAATGGTTTAAACATATTTATTACAAACCAAAATTACAAATTTTGACTAAACCTTGAACCCTTTGTCATTGCAAACTTATCCAGTTAAAGCGCTTTAGCTACATAGTTTCAAACAGGAATCCCCTAACTTCCCCACGACTTCAAATTTATAAACAGGTGACTTTGTTTCCAAAGCCTGGAAAAGCCATCAGGTTGGATTTTGCTTTGTATTATTTGTAATTCATGTTACTGCTCTGGTTTTGGTTACTTTTTTGGTCTTTAAGAAGATGTCCAGCATGTTGGGGGACAAGTGCATTTTATTTTTCAGTCTCAGAAATTTCCCACATCAGTTCAGCATCCTCTGCTGGATAAAACAATCATTTCCCTTTCTTTTCTGTTAACATGTCAAATTCCAGTGAGGAAGATGCTGCTGCAGTATACAGGGCTGCCCGCTTCCTCAACATGACGGGCTCCGGCTATGTGTGGCTGGTGGGCGAGCGTGAGATGTCGGGTAAAGCCCTGAGTGAGGCACCAGACGGTACGTTCATCCAGCAGAGATCACTGGGAATACATGAGTTTACCCCGGCTTTGCTAAGAGGCCGAGCGTAACACACACAGGATTAGAGAGATTAACCATTTATCGATGGATGTATTACTTGATTATCTGTATTACTGCTTGTTTTGTGTCGAGCATTTAAATGTTTAAGCATTCTTTGTTTAAAGGTTTAAATGTAGTGTGTATCTACACTCAGTTTTTAGCTTAAATGTGTGTGTATCCTGGCTAATCCAAGGCTAAATTCCCTGTGCTAATCTGCCATATTAACATCCTGGTCTCTAATGAATCATAAAGGGAGAGTTTTGCAACAGATAACTGATAGAATGGTAAGCTACAAAAGCCTTTTTGTGTCTGTTTGTGGATTTTTCTTTTCTTTTTTTCTTTTTTCTTTTTTGCACACGTCTCACAGGTCACAGTATTTTATCACTTTGTGGTCACAAATGTCGACCGTCTCTCCCCCAGGGCACTCAAACACAAACAGCCCCTGCAGAGCGTTTGCTGTCCTGTCCACGTCCAGTCGCTTCCACCTGCACTGCAGCTTCTTTTGGGAGCCTGCAAGACTGATGGACCTGGTTGCAATCAGAAAACTTAGCTGAAGTTGGATTGTTGTTTAGTTTAAAAGTAGGCCTGAGGGTATTTTTGTTTAGTGGGAACACAAAGAATAGTTGTGCCTGTGCTGATTCCTCAAACCTTTGCCAGTAGGACTGAAAAAATTTAAATCCAACTTCAAGGGACTCTTTGCACATGCTGCGAAAAGGTCATCTGTGACAACATCAGAAAAATGATCCACTTATTTCTGCTGTCTTGACTCATAAATGTCAGTTTATGAGACAGTCTTATTCAACTTATCCTCCTGGTTTTTCAGTGATGGATCAAGCAGCTGATGTCTGACCTTTTTTCAGGATGTCTAAACTGGACGCCCTATAAGTTTTTTTTTCCACTTTACGCATTGCAAAAGGCTCCTGAGAGACAGTGCCTCGCTCAGGATGGTGATTATCTTTATGTTGTCGGCCTGCTCTCAGGTCTGATCGGCCTCCAGCTCATCAACGGGAAGAATAGAGTCTGCCCACATCAATGATGCAGTGGCTGTGGTAGCTCAGTCCATACAGGAGCTCTTTGAGAAGGAGAATATCACAGAACCCCCGAGAGGATGCGTGGGCAACACTAATATATGGAAAACAGGACCCCTATTTAAACGGTAAGTTTGACACAGAAGCTTTGCATGATTCATGGTTCAAAATAATCCTTATTTATCTTATATGTGGTCTTGGTGCAGTTCACCAAAAAAATACAAGCTGTTTCAGCTCATCTACCCCCTCCCTTTAAGCCAGCTTACATCTGATTGGCTTTCCCTTTTAAACAAAAGGTTTGAACTGCAGGTGGGTGGGGCTTCTATGACCACATACAAAGCTATGAGCTCAGAAAAGAAGTATTCATAACGATCTGAAGTCTGAGCTTTTGGCTCAAAGCAATTATGGATACAGTAAATACTGTGACTCAATTTTTTAGAAAATGTGGCAATATGAGCATTCACTATTGTAACAGTTTAGATACATATCAGAAAAAAAAGAGGTACAAAAAATAATTGCCAATCAAGAGATGTTAAAATTTTCATTATTAAGACAACTAACTTTAAGGACAAAAGGCTTATGGGACATGCTCAGGTTTAATGACTGAAACACACTAAAAATTAGTTATATAACCTCTATATTACTGCATTGCAGTATCCCCCCCCCATTGATGTCAGTTTTAACAGGAAATCTGCCATGGAGAATTCATCAGATTTTTATCAGGTTTTCCAGGCTATACTATAAACCTTGTATTTGTTATTTCCAAGTGAAGCCAGTGAGTTGCAGCTGACCCACTTAGAGTAGCTTCTCAGCAGCATAAAAAAAGTGCTGCTTCTAAACAAATGCAACAGCAAACATTGTCAGCACTAAGCAACCACAGCTCTGCCTTCCTTTAACAAGCGATGTGGTGAATCTGATTTTTTTTTGTTGTTGCATGCACTGAATTAAGAGCTGAGCAGTTTATCTTCAAAACGTGCCACTATGCTACGAGATGATGCACAATATCCATGCATGGGCACATTTGCACTGATTCACACAGATAATTTATTTGCTTTCCACAGGGTGCTGATGTCATCTAAATATCCAGAGGGTCTCACAGGACGTGTAGAGTTCAATGATGATGGAGATAGGAAGTACGCCCACTACAGTATACTCAACTATCAGAAGTCCAGGCTCATCCAAGTTGGCATATACAATGGAACACAGGTACACAGAGGCAGCTCTGGTCTACAGAAGTCCATTCCCTGTTTTATACTCACTAACCATGTGTAGATTTTATCCAGCCTACATACAGAGTCATCTATTTTTCATTCATTGTGAGTGGGCATGCAAAGTCTATCTATAGTACAATGTGGTTATTGTACATCTACTCCACATACCTGTGAGTCTGTGCATAAAAACACTCAGCAGTTCAAGCAATGCTAACGTGGTGCTGCAGCTATTTTCTATTAGAGCTATTTTCTAATAGAGCAACATTTCAGATCCTTATTGTTCCTTTTGATCATCATCATCATTATGCTATAACAATATTGGTACTTGTAGCACATATATCACCCAAAAATCCTGGATGTAAAGAGAGCAGGAAGAGAAACTGGCTAGTTAAAGATGGTGAAAGCAGCCTTTCACTGCCTTTTCAGCTTGAACTCTTCAAGATTGCTTCTCTTTTAACCACAGCTGGCCCTGCGTGTTTAACCATGAATTTTGCTCTTCAGGAAGATTATACCCATTGTACTACACTGCAAACCAATCATGAACCCTAAGTGTACAACAGAAACTGATAAGGAGGAAATATTTCACTCACTCACCATTTTGCAGAGCACATAATAAGCTTCCAGAAAGATTTCCTAGCTCTGGTTGGTAATTTACACACAATGAAAATCAAGATTTTTGTGCCTTTTATGAAACTGCAGTAAGGGAACTAAATAAATGACCACAGTCCTGGTTTTGGCTCCAAATGTACTGAATGTTCCATCTGCCACTTGTCCAATTCAGTGTCACGGTTGGGCTGGAGCCTATCCCAGTCGTCAGGCAGGGTACACGCTGGACAGGTCACCAATCTATCGCAGGGCTAACACAGAGAGACAGACAACCATTTACACTCACCTTCACACCTATTGTGCATGTTTTGGACTATGAGAAGAAGCCAGAGAACCCAGAGAGAACATGCGAGCTCCACACAGAAAGGCCCCAGCTGGCCAGTAGATTCAAACCCAGTGCCTTCTTGCTGCGAGGTGATGGTGCTAACCACACCATTTGGTGCTCTGGTCCACTGACATCTGCCCGGGTGCCAGTCTCACCGATGCCACCTGAGTCAAGGTGTTTGTGAGGTTTCTCATCAAGCCCAGAGAGATGTGAATGTAATTTAGATTTCTAACTTTAATTTTAGTGTTTATTCTAAGATCCATTGGATATGAAAATCCATGCAGTCTTTAACAAGTGAGGTTTGCAAAGGTGTAGCATGTGACCTACTCCCCATAACCGCTAAACAAGCGCTGACTGCAAAATGGAAGCTCATTTTTTAAGCCTTGTTTCCATCCTACTCTTTTTTAGCTAAGGTGGACATTTAACTCAGCCAGGTAGCCAATAAAGGCTGCAAGGATCAGCTCTTCAGAGCTCTTCATTTATCTGGCGACTGGTGTAAAAGTAATACTTTCTTGAAACCCTCCGGTGTCATGCAAGAGTCAAAGGTTGATGCAATAAATAAACTGCTGAGCTGTGGTTATGTAAAGCTGACTCATTAGTGATGATCACCCACAGTGCTGAAGCCTCATCAGCAGCAGGCCTTCTGTCAGCACTCACCTATAATACTGTATATATGTGTGTGGCATTACTGCAGGTGGTAATGAACAATCAGCGAAAGATTATCTGGCCCGGAGGAGAGACTGAGAAACCACAGGGCTTCCAGATGTCCACTCGATTAAAAGTAAGACACCTTCACTTTGCTGCTGCATTGTGGCACTTATGTCTACACAGATAGACTGCGGACCTGAGCTGAAATCCTTGTATTGGACAGTGTGCGAACATGTCTCTCTCATACGGAAGCCAATCTGTGTTCTTAAAGCCGAACTGACATATTTGCTGTGCCTTTTATCTCTTCACATCTGTCTTAGGCCTGGAAAGAAGCTGTCATCTGTATCCTTGTCTGTTATTTTTACTTTCACCTGTCCATCCTTGTGCGTCTATATGTTTTAGGTGGTCTGTAACGTGCGTTTTTCTCTTTTTGTGTTCAAGATTGAAGCAGATTCAGGTTCAGCTCTGTGATAAACAGCTTTCTATCCCGTCTATTGTAGATAGTGACAATTCACCAGGAGCCATTTGTGTATGTGAAACCCACTCTGCCTGACGGTACATGCAAGGAGGAAATGACATTAAATGGAGTCTTAATTAAAAAGGTTATCTGCACTGGGCCCAATGAGACCATCCCAGGTAACACATCAGGGACGTTTACATTATCACTGTGCTTCTAGCGCACTCGCCAAACATCCACCGGAGATGCATACATATATATGCAGCAGGTATCTATATATGTATGCATGTAGCCATTCAGACTGAGTGATTGTTGGGATGCTGGTACATTCCTGGGCTGTGTGAGATTGTCTGCGATGTATAAGTGTGTCATGCATTTTGTGCAGTCTACATGCGCCGCCTTTGGATTTGAAACAAACAAACAAACAAAAAAAAACCCAGTTTCCTCCAGGATGTGCATAACTTTCAAATTTTGCTGGTTTTGTTACAGGACGCCCAATCGTACCCCAGTGTTGTTATGGATTTTGTATTGATCTCCTGATAAAGTTGGCTATGACCATGAACTTTACCTATGAGGTACATCTGGTGGCTGATGGAAAATTTGGAACTCAGGAACGGGTGAGTTTTTACATTAACATTCATGTTTGGTGTATTTTGGCACAGGTGCAACTCAGTAACTCAGCATCAAAGCTTAAATGTCTTAAATGCCTTTAATTATTTTACTAAGCTCACAAACTAATAGTTTATAGTAGGACCCATCTGTTGTCAGCATTTTAAATAGGTTGCCCAGTATGAGATGTGGCAACCTGATGCCTAGAAGTGTACCAGCTGAGCAATCAGCTGATGTGGGCTGGAAATGAGAACTGCTGATCTAACAGGATTACAGCTGAGCCTGACTTCATGGTCTGCCTGAACTCACACTATGCTCAATTTTTTTTTTATTATCTATAATAAAAACATGGAGTGCGGGAACCACTATGTCTAAGCATTATAGTCAATTTGAAAGTGCCAATTGGTAGTAACAGTAGGAAGGTGTGCCGCTTGCAGGTAGCCCAGAACGCAGCAGCACGTCTTTTAACTGGTATAAAAAAGCATGAACACATTATCCCGGTCCTGTCGTCCCTTCGCTGGCTCCCTGTCTGTTTAAGAATAGATTTTAAGATTTTATTGCTTACTTTTAAAGCTTTAAATGGACTGGCACCTTTGTATCTGTCTGAGCTGCTTCACAGTCACACCCCTGTTATTTTGTTATTTATTCTCTTTTAATGTTGTTTTTATTTGAGTGTAGTTCTTGGGGCTTTATATTTTAATGTGAAGCACTCTGGTCTACATCGTTGTTTTAAATGTGCTATATAAATAAACTTGACTTGACTTGAAGGAATATGGTATCATTAAAATAAATTTAGAAAAAATCTAGAGGTAAAAAAGAAAAACAGGAGAATATTAGCTCAAGGCAGGGAAACTATAGCAATGTTTGGTTGCCAACTACCGAGGAGTTGTTGCCTACTAGTTGCTGAGTAGTCCACGAGTGGTCCAAGTACCATGAAATTTGGCTTAGTAGCTTTCCAGCTTATGAAAAAAACTGTTTTAATGTGAACATCTTTACTCACAAAACAGGCACTATAGAAAACCACAAACATTATTACCTTATGGGAAAGAATAACTACAATATATTTTAAAAGGCAGCCCTAGTTAATGTGCAACCAACATTTAAAACTTTTCTCTACGAAAAATCAGATTTTAATTTAATTGCAAATATTTGTTATTGTTGGGTTTTTTTGGTTTTGTTTTGTTTTTGGATGCCACTTAATTCTTTTGTTAATCACTTTTTAAGAGTAGCACTTAATTCACAGGCTCAGAGAATTAGACTCGCATTGTCTAACCCGTCTTCTAAATAATTAAGAAGACAAAGGGACAAGAGTGCCATTTAGATTTAATCATGTTTATTTTTGACTTGAGTCCAGCTGTTTTAGTGCAACATGGCCTTCTGCTGCACATTCTTCTTCTGGATTTTCTCTCCAGATGCTTTGTTCTTATTGATTGCCAGATTTGCATAAAGTCACTCATATATGGGATATAGCGGTGTTGCTGCCAGATTATAATTTCACTGCATTGCTGCCGTATCTATTCTGCGATGCATGAAAATGGAACATATACATACAGTACATACCACTGCTTATGTGCTTTCATTTTTTTTTTTTGGCATGGTTTGTTCATTTTTTATGACCCCCCCCCCTTGGGAAAGGGTTTGGCTTTGTGCAGATAAAATAGGACACATGCCCTGATAGCATGAGCTATATATAACCTAACCTTGTGTTGCTCAAGTAGCACACCTTTATGAGTGCACAGAAACTAGACTGTGACTTCTCTTTGTAACCAGTCCAGACGTCACTTTCTCTCTTAACACTCTCAACAGATTGCATTACCCGCTTGGCAATGTTCTAATTATCAACTGTAATACAATCAAATTAGCTAATAAAATATATAATCTAAAAAAATTAAATCTACACTATCTTATTTAATAATGGTGCCAGCGTCAGTAGTTCTTAAAGCTGTGTCTATGTTAACAGCATCTGATTACTTCTAAACTACTAACTAAACATAAAGTTACTACAGGCCTACATGAGGTGTGACTTGTGTATCTATTAATTTTGATGTGCAGTACAAAGTGCAATCATTATGTTTTTATAACCTGAGAGCCTCGAGAGCTGGTAACACGTTTTGTTCCTGTTAAATGCTTGCAAATGATGCGCAATTTCACTTCAATCTGGTGGTTGTTATTTATTTATTTATTTAGTCCAAAGAGGAAAGAAATTAGTGTGTTAGTAACACTCTACAGCCTGAGGAACCCTTTGAATGGAAATGCACCATTTTGAGTCAAATCACACATCATTTGGAAGCACAAAGCCTCAAAATGTATAATGCGTAAACCATTTTAAGATACCAGGGTCCCAGCAATAATAACAAAAGTATACTATAGCTGATGGCACTTGAGGAAACAGTAGTTTCTTGCCTTTTTCAGGCATCTCTTGGGGCATATGCTTATTGATTAGGTTTATAAGCACACCTTTTTAAAGGTAAGAGTCCAGCATACAAAACACTCTTCAGCTTTTAATCACTGTGGTAAAATACAGTTCCTATGAATTGTAAAATTATACTCTAATATGAAAAATTGGGAAACATTTATGCCAACAAAACAATTATATTTTGTCCCTCAGGCCCACCCACATTCTCTTTGGGACACTAGAAACTAATACTAATAGTTCCTTTGACATATAAGATTACTGGTAGCAAGAATGCTAATTGGTGCTTAGGTGTACTTGGAAAAAATCTTAATGGGTGCAATGGGTCTCCAGCCCCAAAATCTCAAGATCAAAATCTTATATATATATATATATATATATATATATATATATATATATATATATATATATATATATATATATATATATATATATATACATAATTAAAATCACTCAGTAATATCACTAAAGGATGTGCGGTGCCTATTAATGTACCATTTTATGTTTATTGTTAGAATATTATTATACTTATCTGACATGTCTTATTTGACATTTCTTGAGATTGAACTCATGAGTGTGTGGCACATTGCAATACCAAAGCTGCATGAGCAGAAGCAAGGCAAGAAAACAAAAGAAGAAGAAATAGGATACGTTGGACTGAAAACCTGCATGGATGAAACTGAACATTCATCTCTAAACCCTGAAACTCTGTTCTGTAGGCAAAGCATGAACACGCTGCTCTATATTTTTAACGTTTGCATGGTTTAACCCAAATCCTTAAAGCCTGAAAAGAATCTGTGGTCTAGACAACAGCAGGGTGATAGTTGATTCAGATTCTCATCTTAACTCCTTCCACTTTGGGACTCTAGGTGAACAACAGTAACAAGAAAGAGTGGAACGGCATGATGGGAGAGCTCCTGGGAGGCCTGGCTGACATGATTGTAGCTCCGCTGACTATAAACAATGAACGAGCCCAGTACATCGAGTTCTCCAAACCCTTTAAATACCAAGGCCTAACTATTCTCGTTAAAAAGGTAAGTAGTAATTTGGTACTCAGACATATGACCACTGGGGAGCTGCATATATTACTTACTTGTACATGTGTTAATTTATGTAAAAACATAATGAAGCACAGTGAGAGACTATATGGCTTCAGCAGAGAGAAATTAAAACACGCTTAATGCAGTTCTCGCAGAACACAGTTAGCGGTGGTTACAAGATATCATCTGTATTATTTGAATTATTTAAACGAGAAATGCCAGGTTATTGACAACATGACAAAGAACTGTGTGTAACTGTACAGTGCAATTTGAAGTGGCTGATGGGAATCAAATCACCCCTGACAGTTTGTAAAATATTAATTTGATCCATCAATTTTAATTTCCATACGTTATTCAAATCACAAGTGCAAAAAGACCTGCAGCGAATCTGCGTTCGTTTTTCTCTGTTATCGTTATGAGGTGATGCAGTATCAGTTGGCACTTGCCTCTACCATCTTTCTTTGAAAGAAATGAATGCCATCTGCGAAGGATTGGCCATGATTATGCATCTCAAACAAGTGTGAAGACACTGCGTTCTCATTTTCTATCCTTACAGATTCTTGCAGGCACAAATTTCTGTCTCAAACTGTAAAAAAAAAAAGACACAAGTCTGGTCAGATACAACTAACACTGGTTAAAATGTTAAAGAAATAATCAAACTTATTTTATCTCATGGGCCACATTTAAACCAGTTTGATCCATGTGAGTGAATAATAACCTAAAATACTGTGCAAAAGTCTTGAGCCACCCCTTATGTCTTTATAATTTGCCTTTAAGGAGCATGACTTTCCTGTAATGTTTAAAATTGGTCTTGACAAACAGTTCTCCCAGCTGTCTGAAGGTCTTTTGGCTTTTGGCATCATTTTTCACTCATTTTCAGTCCAGTCCTTGCACCTGACCATTTTTAGAGAATGTTTATTAAGCCACTTAAAACCAACCTACGTATCATTCAAGTATAAAAAGACACCTAACTCAAGGGATGAAACGGTGTTGTATCTACACATAACCAACTTTAAATCACTATATTTAGGCACTTCCAAAGATAACACAGTTTGACAGACATAAAATAGTATTTTTGTGCCAACAAAATGATTCCCAAAGAGCTATTAGCCAAAAACTTACCTAGGCACAATGTGCAGCATGTACTTAAAAACTCTGAGAAAACTGGACAAGTGAAGGACAAAAGAAGAAATAGCGGACCTAAAAAACTATCTACAGCAGATGAAAGTCATGTCCTTAAGAAACAGGGGAAAAAATCCAGCAAAGACCTGACACGGGACCCGAGAGATGCATCTGGCTCTTCAGTTGATCCAGCTGCTGTTCACTGAAGCCTCATCAGAAATGCTTTCAGTGGAAGGTTGGCTGTCAAGAAGCCATTCTTAATGAAGGGAAAAGGGAGAAAAGGCCGAGGTACGCCAAGTTACGTGAGTGGAGTGAAAATCAGTGGCGACAGGTCTTGTGGAGCCTGGACATCAACATTATCGAAGAAGGATGGGATCATCTTGACAGAAAATGAAACAAACAGCAGCCAGCATCCAAAGGAGAGCTTTGGCTGCCCTTCGAGAAGCCTACTTTAAGAAATTACAAGAAAGCTGCTTAAGAGAGTTCATGCTGTGTTAAAGAATAAATGTGGTCATACCAAATACTGACTTTCGAGCACATTAGAATTGTACAAACTCTGTTTTTGCCTTATATATTGTAATTCCATTTATACCTGTACACGTTTCCCATTTTACTTGCAAAATATAAAGAAATGAGGGGTGGCTCAAGACTCTTGCACAGTATTGTATAAAAAGACTTCCAAATGTTTTCCATTCTTTTTAGTCTAAAAAATGAACACATTCTAAAAATATTCACATTTAACAAATCACATATTTACAAATCACATGATCGCATGAGTAACTTCTTGCTGAAATATTACTTCAGTGTGTTATTGTAGCAGGCTGCGTAAGCGGAAATAACCCCTTTGACATGCTGGTTCTGGATTTTTGCTCTGTGTTTGACAAACCTGGTCCAATGAAAACATAACTCGCTATCAATCGATAATCAGTGACTGTGTCTGCTTTCAGGAAATTCCTCGCAGTACGCTGGACTCATTTATGCAACCATTCCAAAGCACGCTGTGGCTGCTGGTGGGTCTTTCGGTGCATGTGGTGGCGGTGATGCTTTACCTACTAGACCGGTTCAGGTACAAAGGGGACCTGTATGTGTGTGCGTGTATCCATATGTGTGTGAAACACTGAGCACATGATGTGTGTGTGTGTGTGTGTGTGTGTGTGTGTGAGTGAGTGTATGAGTGTGTACATGCACTGCAGATCTTCCCTTGATGTGGACGGGATGACAGAGGTGAAGATTGGTTCCAGTCATCCCACCGCTCTGTCCCTGTGCCGCTGTCTTTACCCTGCTTTCTTTCTGAGGACTTTGTCTTGCTTCACTCACTCATGCTCAGTTTCCCTCCCTTTTTTTTTGGGATCACCATGTTTTTTGCCCTCAGCAGGTTTTCTGACAATTCTCATTTTATCTTCTTCAACCCTCCCAATTTCTTCCCATAGCCCATTTGGGAGATTTAAAGTAAACAGTGAAGAAGAAGAAGAAGATGCCCTCACCTTATCATCTGCCATGTGGTTCTCCTGGGGAGTGTTGCTGAACTCTGGTATCGGAGAAGGTGATTTCACGGCCAATTGCTGAGTTGCTGGATGATCTATTGTAGTCTTTAAACAGTTTTGCTGTTATAAAAGGACAAATATCAAGGGTCTTTGTGACTCTGGTGCTGCCTCACGGTCATGTTGTTCTTTGAGGATGACAAAAAAAAAAACTTTAAAATCACATTTTGTACAGACAGGCTTTGGTAGAGCTTGTAGCAATTTTGACATCTTATTTCATCTTCCTTCAAGTGTCTCTTTTTCATGATATTTATGATATCTTTGTGAGTACACACACACACACACACACACATGCGCACACACACACAGACACACATATATATATAAATCAGTTCAATTTATCTTATACTGGGATGGCCCCCCCAGTTCATCCTCTGTCTGAAACAAGGCTGTTTTAACTCCTCTCCCTTTTAAGGGAACCCTCTCTTTAAAGGTACAGTCAGTCATTTTTTGAGGTTGTTTAATAGTAAAAAAGAATATTGTACACATAGATATACACTGATTAGTGTAATTACATCTTTCAATAAACTGATGCATTCTCATAAAGTTAGAATGATTCTGTTAAACATACATAGGAGGTTTGTGGAAGCCGCCATGTTGCCCACACCAAGGACAATGCAAGGCAAAAAAACCCAGCAGCAATTACAAACAGAAAAGTTTAGGTTATCCTAAAGAACTCACCTCAGTATCGCTGTCATCAGTCAGAAGGTTCACGGATTCAGTGAGCCAGAGTTCTTGAGGTGACTCTGGGGTAAAATCATAAAATACGGCAAATATCCATCCATACATACATACATACATACATACATACATACATACATCCTCTTCTGCTCATCCTGTCCAGGGTCGCAGAGGGACTGGAGCCTATTCCAGCTGACATAGGGCGAGAGGCAGGGTACACCCTGTACAGGTCACCAGCCTGTCGCAGGGCCAACACAGAGACATAGACAACCAATCACACTCACATTCACACCTATGGGCAATTTAGAGTGACCAATTAATCTAACCCCTATAAGTGCATGTCTTTGGACTGTGGAGGAACCCGGAGTACCCGGAGGAAACCCACGCAGACATGGGGAGAACATGCAAGCTCCACACAGAGAGGCCCGGGCCAAGGTGGAATTGAACCCAGCTGTGAGGCTGTAGGCTGAACCACCACCCCACCATGCTGCCTCAAAATATTCAATTGAATCTGAATCCTATTCCCGATTCATTAGTAAGTGTTGATATTATTGTAATAGGTTAGAATATAGTGTGTACAAAAAATGTCTCTATACACAAACAGCAGTAGAACACACCAGTCAGCCACAATATTAAACTCAAAGCAGCTGACCATGGCCATTACTGGGGTAGGATCTAAAATTTCATGTTTTTGATCTCTTGGCTGACTAAAATGTGCTTGTCCTACAGCGACCACCATAGCTAGTAATACACACTTAAATTGGGAGGAATAAGAAAACAGAATTCAATTGACTGCAGTCATCTGACATCTGGCAGTGACATTTTACAGATTGTACCTTTAAACCAGCTTTTTTCTGAGTGGTTGCCCTTCACAAACAGAAGGTTTGAACAGCCGGTGGGTTGGGCATCTGTGCTCACAGTCAGAACTGTGTGCCTGAGATGGCCATATTAGGAATATCCACCTTCAGTGACATCACACAGATCCAAGAATAGAAAAGATTGTCTGTAACTAATAGTGTAAAGCAGTTAATTGAAACCTTTTTTATGTTCAATATGAGTATCCAGCCTACATATCCAGAGTTTATATGTTATATATAAAATCAGGAAAAGCAGCTTTAAAAATCCTTATTCTTAAGTATTCTTAGATGTAGTAAATGTTGCGGTAAAAGAAAACTATCTTGAAATTGACAGTTACTGAGGTAAAAACTCAAAACTTGTACTAACCACACAGGTGCACCACGTAGCTTCTCAGCGAGAAATCCTGGGCATGGTGTGGGCTGGCTTTGCCATGATCATTGTGGCCTCTTATACTGCCAATCTGGCTGCCTTCCTGGTGTTGGACCGGCCTGAGGAGCGCATCACCGGTATCAATGACCCACGGGTGTGTGATACAAAGAGCTTGTTACGCCACATTGCCTTTTTGTAAATCACATATATAAATGTATATATTGATTGATTTTATTCTTAGTTATTAACCATCAGTTTGTGCCTCATCCCTGTCTCTTATGCAGCTGAGAAACCCATCAGACAAGTTCATCTACGCCACAGTGAAGCAGAGCTCTGTGGACATCTACTTCCGGCGGCAGGTGGAGCTTAGCACCATGTCACCGCCACATGGAGAAGCACAACTATGAGAGTGCCGCCGAGGCTATCCAGGCCGTGCGTGACAAGTGAGTCTCGGCCAGGCCGGGCCGACCAGAGTATGAGTCGGCCGGCTGCTCGACCTATAAAGCACGTAGACCAGGGCTATTCCAGTTAGGTCTAGGGGAGGGACATGGACCTCCGCGATCAAGTGGAAGTGGTAGGACTTACCTGCCACGGTCCCCCTGATTCAGGCCCATCGCCCAGCCAAGACAGGTGTCCCAGGGGACAGCGGCAGGTGTGGACGTGTCAACAGCACTGACAACAGTGTGAGGTTGAGCTAACATTGAGTCCGAAGAGCACCCTTTTTCAGGTTCTACCGATACGAACATCTTTGAGATTGGGGAATCCAATGGGGGACGGCGCCCTCACCCATCATGGCATTGGATTTCATTTGGCACAGCGGTAGACATTGCAACGTCTAATGACACACACGATGTGGTGTGAGAGAGAGAAGGGTGGGAGCCGTAAATGTGTATGTAAATCATTGTACTGTTGCACCGTAACCCCCTCCTTCCCCTCCTTCCCCTTCCTCCCTCATCCTCCCTCCTCCTCGTCCTCCTCCCTCCCCTCCCCCCACAGCAAGCTGCATGCTTTCCATCTGGGACTCTGCCGTGCGGGAGTTTGAAGCCTCGCAGAAGTGCGACCTGGTGACCACGGGAGAGCTGTTTTTCCGTTCGGGCTTTGGCATAGGCATGCGCAAGGACAGCCCCTGGAAACAGAATGCGTCCCTGGCCATTCTCAGGCTGTCTGAGCCGAAGCTGCATTACTCGTATGACTTTTTAAAAAAAAATTTTTTTTTTCATTTCTTATCAACATGATTTCATGGTCACGTATTGACCATTTATAGCCATCCAATACATTGCCTTATGTCACATCTCTCTGTGTATCTCCCCTCTCCTGCCCTGTTTGTCTGTTTGTCTCTGTCAAGTGTATCACTGTTTGTCAGTACACCTGTCCAGCTGTCTGTGTTTCATTTGTGTTGCTAGCTGGGAGTAAGCGGCTCAAATATTCGGTCATTTGCGGCATCTATTAACTCTGTTACCTCTCTCCCCACTACCCCCAACCCCCTACAGTTCTCATGAGAACGGCTTCATGGAAGACCTAGATAAAACCTGGGTGAGATACCAGGAGTGTGACTACAAGGAGCAATGCCCCAGCCACACTCACCTTTGAAAACATGGCAGGTATGGTCCTTATGGCGTAGAGAAAGCGTTAAAAGTGATTGGACAAAAACTGCAGTGGTAAGGTACTGTAGCCCTTTTTGTCCAATACCTTTACAAAATCGTTGTTTTAATGTCAGCGTGGTGCTCTGTGGAAGTGTGCCGTACAGTATCTTGTCCTGTGATTTCGTGCGGTTGTGGTTCTCAATTAATACTGTGTAGTTTGCAGCCATCGTCGTCAGTAGGAGCTGTTTAAGAAAGGAGGGGCGACCACTGAGCATGACAGTCAGACCATGCATTCATGCTCGGTGGGAGCGCGTGGAGTTGTGGACTGGAAACTTACATGTCTCTGTGTCTGCTCTCTTTCTGTTCATCTGTCCCTCCTTCACAGGGGTCTTCATGCTTGTGGCTGGAGGCATAGCAGCAGGGATCTTCCTCATCTTTATCGAAATTGCCTATAAGCGCCATAAAGACGCCCGCAGGAAGCAGATGCAGCTGGCCTTTGCGGCCGTCAATGTTTGGAGGAAGAACTTGCAGGTAGGAATGGTACTCTGTGCCCCACTGAAGGTGAAAGGGCCAAAACTTGCGTGCAAGAGAGACAGCAAAACCTCCCTCTCATGAGGGTTAATTTCTGTCTCTCAACCCTTCTAAGTACTTTTGTTTTTTCAGTAATGTTCAGACCACTAGATCACCACACGAGAAACAGTGATCTCTGATGCCTACATATAATGTAAGGCATTCTGAGTGGGCCACCCTGCGGATTTAAACAGTTCCCAGAGGCCAAATGCACCCGTGTCTCTTGTGTGTGCCTGCAGGAGAGTAAGGAGGCTTCTGGAAGTCAAGCGGTGGCTGGAACTCCCTCTTTAGTATGTAGTAGAGTCATTTCCACCGCCATGTCACCTCTTGCTCTTGGCGTAACAATAAGATAATTAGAGATCTTCTCACATGATGGATATCCAAATTTAAAAAAAATCTCCACCACCCACATCCATGGCATGAACCAGTAGTTCTAAGCTGCTACTGTGGCGCTATATGCTTCATAAGGTCATATGATGCGTACATGGAAAGCCAACGAAACGAAACAAATGCCCTGCCAGAAACATTATAAAACCATTATTAACAATGATTACTGTACAGTTGATGCACTTTGATCGTGCCCCCATTGATTTCCATCTCTCTGGCAGCAAAACAAACAGCAGTCAAAAGCTGATCACACAAATAGAGCATAAAGAGCAAAATCAATGCCCTGGCACAGTCACACAGCAGTGACCCTTCCACAATTGTCCGCATAAGTGTAAGGTGCAATACTGCAATGCACAGTGTGTCTCCTTATCCACCGCAGTGTCCATAATGCAGACACCAAGCAAGAATGTAAAGACTCGCATGGCAAACGCTTCCTGTAATATTGCCTGCCTAAACAGGCGTCAATTTAAAGGCTCAGTTCACTCGAATTTCAATTTGTTTTTTAATAACTTGTTTTTGTACTCACTCTAGTGGTATCTAATCATGCAGCTAATTTTGTTTCATTTTCAGGAATTTTCCGAAACGTTCACGTAGAAACCAATAAAAGGAAAAAAAATGTAAATGAATGGAACGTATTTGCAGTTTGAAGTCATTTTCATGGCAAGATACCACTATGAACAAACATGTTTTGTTTTTTTTATTTGAATGGACTGACCAGCTGGGTTATAATCAAGCAATAAGTTCCTTTGCTCAGCCAGTGAAGAACATGATTTGCCCCTGTACTCCAATGCAATCAGTGCCGTCTATGAAGGTACAGGGTTTCCACATTTGATGGCCAATCACAGCCTGAGTCTGTGATGAGGCTGTGGCAGTCTGTCTGCTGTATCTCTGTAAGCTCTGAACCAAGTGAAATGATACAGCAGGGCTGGAGGAAGGTATAGTATAAATATCACAAGTGCCTGTCAGCAAATCAGTGTCCTTCTAAGATTGTCTGCCATCAAACTGATAGCTGTATGTAACTGTCGTATATGTCCTCATATAGATGTACATTCTTTAGGTGCATACAGCGGATGCGTGCATGCAGGGGGGAACGTCACTGAGAAAGGAGAGGGACACACTAAACTGCCCACAGACTAATGTAATATATATCCATGTCAGTGATGATCACGCTGATTTCTCTGCATCACTAAACAAAGATGGCTCATGCTTGCTCATCTTGCTCATTGACCATCACTCTGGGCCCTAGAGCTAACATTGCTAGATACACATTGCTCTAACGACAGTTGTTACAATGACGCCTTATGCAAGAAGCGCTGAGCCCATGAAGTAAGGCTAATCAAATCTGCTTTGCATGAGAATTATTCAGGATCTTATTCATTCTCTTTGGGTGTGCTGATTTGATTACTCACAGTGATCTAAATTTCCCATATTAAAAATGACAGCTTGGTTTTTTTTTGTTTTTTTTTAGGGCACAAACTTGATCTCAGATCACAGTTTATGTGGCCTCTTCCTTCCTTAGTACAGCAATCACTAAAACCTCGATACCCATTACTGGCATCATTTCGACTGCTTGTATGTGTGTTTCATGTTATTATGTGCTTTTACTGCCTCAGGTTGGTGTATTATGCAAAGCAATGTACAGGACTGTGCACCCACATACCTTCAAACAGAGGCATAGCTTCAAAGAAAGTGCACTTCCGAGTAAATCTGTTCACAAACTACATCCCTCAGCTTTGCATTATCTCAACATACTGTTATTTTTTAAAAGCTAAGCAGTCTCAAACAAGAAGTTTATTGGATGTCACGCCAACACGGCATTGCTTTTGCAATCTTTTACAAAGAAATAAAAGTCACCTGGGATAGTCAAACTTAGAAGTTGTAGCAAAACTTCTAAGAGGATGCAAGGGGTCAGTATATAATTTATTTGTAGTTGCACAATGAGAAATGTCACTTTAGGGGCATTTCCTACATTTATCTGTGTTTGCTAATGCAAACATATATTTGTGTGTTTGAGCTTGTTATTCAATTGCCAGTGGTGCCTAAATGATATTAAGGCTTGAACTGTCCCTTTAAATAAAGACGTGTAATACAATTAAGTGTACCAAAGCATCTGCTTTTTCCATTGTTCAGTTTGTACAATGAAAATTGCAGTAGAAACAGAGCCAGTGAAGTAAAAGCAGTTGTGCCTTTTGAAGCATGGCAGCTGCAATGGAAAAGAATTAAGCCAGACTAATAAGGAAATAACCTAAATACCAAACACACTTTATAACCACAAGTGATACACAGTCATCTATCTGTCACTTTACCACAGCTGACTGTTAACAAATTGCCTATGGGCACAACCACTCAAGTGTAATGATTGCTATAATTCATGTAGGGTATGCATGTAATAACTCATCTTCATCAGATCATTTATTTAATAGAAGCTTGCTGTTAACTGGGTGAAAGTTAAAGGTTATTACTGCTCTGCTCTCCTCATTTTCTCCTTCGGATCTTTGACAATGTAACCATAATGTGAACATTTATATTTTAAAAAGTATCACGTTCGGCTGCATATTTCTGATGGCATTAGTTTTGCAAACCATTACTAAGATCATACACATCTGGCTTTTAGATTTGTCTTTTCAAACAGATGTTACTTAGAAGTGCACATTCTGACCAAGCTTGAGCCTGGTGATAGTTTGGTATAAAAACAAAGCGTCAGAAACTCTGCTGCGTGACCATAACACTGATGATGTAAAATGATGCTGGACTATGACAGCTCACGTCCGTTTCCGACGGGGAAACGTGCAGCTGACGTACACTGTGCAAGTCCCATGCCGCGCTTCATCTAATGGTCCAGCATGCCCTGCATGGCCGGGACTGTGCACACGCAGCACCTCATCAGGGCTCTGGATGGCCGGGCTTCACTCCTGCAGTCTAACGTGTAAGAAAAGGGGGAAAGTCAGGTGTTAAAAGAACACCTGACGTCACTTGGGCATTGATTTTTCTGAACCAAGATCAATACACATGCTGACTTTAACCATTTACTAACATGAGATGTTATCTTCCAACAGGAAAAAGATATTTTTTGCACTAAAATCAAGCGGTGCCGTGCACCAGTCACTCCTCTGCCAGCTTTCATCTATCCTGCACATGAGATAATACCTGCTCGCCACCTGATATTATGTCATCAGGGGGTTGAGAGAGTGCTGGTCTGGCGGGGTGATGGTGGAACAAATGTGCCCTGAAAGAGCCTAGTCATGTGACCTGATGAAAAAGGATGACCTGCGGGGCCAGTGCTGGCCAGGATTGATTTGTCATGCTATTTGTTTTGTGTTACTTAATCTATGTCCCCCCCCCCTTCCCCCCTTATTCCTTCCCTCCATCCATAAAACGATTTGGCATGTTGAAATTCACACCACACTGCCCCGCCCACCCCAAGGGCCTCCCCTGCTCCTACTAATCAGTCATCCTCCACTTATACTTTACTAACATCCATCTTTAGGATGCTTTTATTTATTTTTTTTTTAGAGGTAGCATCTTTTAACTTTCCTTTGCTCAGTTAATCATGGGTTTATCATTAAAACTTTACTTTTGTTTTTGCACTTTAATTATAGTAAGAAATATACTTTTTTGCTGCTCTAGTAGACACCCATTCCTTCTTATTTTTTTCTTTCATATGCTCTCCATCTCATCCCATTCCCTGGTGTGTGGGGTGAATTTCCATTATACCCCTTTAAGGTATAATGACGTTAAATGGGCTTTAATTACTGACTTTTTGTCGCTGTTTTCCTTCTATGCATCCAATACTGTAGCTTTTTTTTTTTTTTAACTTTTTATACCTGCCTGGCTTTGGATGTGGATGTTTGCTTTGCTAGTTTTTTTTATACATGCTATTTTTGGTTCCCTTGGCTTTTGCTTAAGGATACTCTTTAAAGTAATAACAATCCAAGTGGATGGAAATTTATTTTACTTTTCTTTTCTCCCCCTATGCAGCCCTCTTCCTCTGTAGAGACTCAGGATGTAAGAATACCTTAATATGAGTTTTTCCTTTTTTTAATTGTTGCACACAGACATCCAGTAATTGTGTTGAGAGTAGCTGTGGGGCACTCTGATGGTATGAGGGAGGGAGGGCACCAAATTGGCTTATCGTTTTGTAAGAATATGGTTAAAAGTGCTTCTTTTTCTTTACTTTTTGATTTTGTTTTGACAGGTATGCATTTGAAAATGTTACCTGTGTGTTATTAAGACTAGATTGAAGATTAAGCATGTGCTGAGATGAAGAAGTTGCAGCTTTAAAGTGTGTGTTCAGGCAATAGCAAGAGTACAGGGTTTATAACCTAGGTATCACGCCCACTGACATCTTTACTAGTCATCACTCATTCCAGTGCATTTCTAGGGCCAGCTGAATGTTTTTCTAGAGGACTACTGTGCCATCTTGTGCAGTCCAAGCGTGATTATGTTGCATAAAATATAGACAAATGCCCTCATATCAGATTGAACAGATTTTGTTCACTCTCACATCTAACAAGCTTTATCCCCTTCTTTCTCCCTCTTTTACATTTCCAAATGGTGTAGTGTTTTTCACAAGGACCCTCCCAATAATTAGTCTATAAAAAATAAGGTAATCTCTTGGGGTGGCAGTGGTTTTGGTGATGGGTAGACAGAAAACAGGTGAGACCGAAACCACGGTTATCACCCCAGCCATAGGACATGAATAATGTTTCTACATATATTTATTTTAGGATAGGAAAAGTGGTAGAGCAGAGCCCGACCCCAAAAAGAAAGCCTCTTTTAGGTCCATCAGTACCACCCTGGCCTCCAGCATCAAGAGACGTAGGTCCTCCAAAGACACGGTAAGGAGACGGAAGAAGCAACACCTTCCCTTATTTATTCTTTCCTCTCTTTCCTCTCCTCCTCCTCTGTCTCTACTTTCATCTTTTTCTCTATTACTGTCCTCTCTGCCTACATCCCCATATCGGACCACGAAAGAGTCCCATGCTCCACTCACTCATTTCCACACGGCTCCGCTGACCTCTGCCACGTGTCTTGTCCCTTCACCATCGATCAGCCATTACCATTTAGCTTTTATGGCTCTTCTACAGCATGGAGGGCATCAGTGCAGGATCTCAGGTCAGGCCAGGCCAGGAGCTGGGCTTTGAATTTGGAAAGGGAGCATCCTGAGTGTCCAGGATTTTTGGGAAAGGGGGGTGGGGTGATGGGACTTGTGTCTTCTGGAGGAAGGGGGGCGACAAAAGCAAGCAGTCTGCCAGTGGTGTTTTGTCTTGGGCTGCTCTTCCTCCCTGCCTCTGGTTTGGACGTGGATTCTGGCAATCGTTTTTTTGGTGGTGGTGGCACTGTGGAACGTGTGTGTGTGTGTGTGTGTGTGTGTGTGTGCGTGTGAGTGTACTGTATGTGAGCGTATGTCTGTTACTATGTTTGTGTTCATGTCCTGTCGTTTTGACCGCTTGAACCTTTGTATATCCATCGTTTCTTTGCACCAATCCTGCACTTCCTCTGTTTGGGTTTCAGCCGCTGTTGGTTTGCTTATGGTTTGAAAAGCATGCGCTGGTGTTGTCTTTGTTTTCTTTTTCTTTTTTTCCCAAAACTCATTTTTAAGGTGATGTCCAGCCCTCCTGAGAAGAAAAACTAATGTGTTGTCATATTTATCAACATGTCTATTTCAGGACTCCACTCATGGATTTCTATTAATCAATTTACTTTTTGCTTTGTCATATTTTGTTTGTCATAATTCTTGATTTATTTCCAGTGTCCTTGTGGTCCAAAATGTGCATGCCTCTTTCAGGGTATATTTTCAGGTCACGAAGACAATCTTCTTTTACGTTTTAAATATTGTTTTTATTGTGCTGCAAATCTCTGTGAAGCCTTAGACTCTCACTGTGCAATTTCTGCACTAATAAATACAAGCTATTCCTTTTCTTTTCTTTTCTTTTCTTTTCTTTTTACACCATTTCTTTGCTGCAGCACAATGAGAGTGTCAGGTCTTCTGCATTCCTTCACAGTTTGGTTGAAAAGCCCTGCTCATTGCGGTCGGGAGATTGCACTACACAAGCTTGGATCACGCTGACAAACCGCTGACCCACAGTCATTTGTGCCCAGCTGCTCTGCCAGGCATAGCTGGTCGCTGACCAGGTCTTGGCATTATAAAAGAACGGCAATAATTTGTGGAGATAGCCGTCGTAGCCTTTTGCACTAACACTGTGTTTTAAGTGTGTTTCTCAGGAGAGATGTAGCCAATGGAAGCAAAGCTAACAGTTTGTAAAGTAAAAAAAAAAATGAAAATAAGTTGTTGTATTATTTCATTTTCTGTTTCTCTTTTCTTTCTCTTCTGTTAAGTGTCTTTTTTTTAAAATGGATGTTTCTGCAATGAAGCCAACCACCTTTACTCTTCCATGGCATTTTTCCAGTAGAATTTCTTTCATTTTATGAGAAGAAGAGCGGGATCGCCACTGCTACGTTGTCTGTACGAGGGTTCGGATGCTGGTTTGGGAGTCCTAATGGGGGGAAAAAATGTCTCAAAGTGGAAAATGAAACAGGATTTAGTGTAATTACAAAAGATGCTCCGATTGAAAGACCTGCCATCTTCAGTCTTTGACCATTATTTTTGATTTTATATAAATGTTCTTCTTTTATATTAATGGATATCAGTGGACTTGAGTGTCAGTGTCCCTCACCCACATGCCACACTGCTCCTCTCTCCCTCTGCAAGCATGCTAATTACTTTAACTGTCATAGATGTAGTAACCGTAGAAGTAGAAATACTCTTTGTAGCTGTTCCATATATGAAAAAAAAAAATCATCATAGTTGTATTGAATAAGTAGCTTTTAACTGTGGTTGTGATGTCAGTGAAGTGTTTCTCTCTTGCTGGTCCACTTGACCCCAGTAGGGTGCGCTGTTAGCAGGCCCTCAAGGTACAAGACATGAGGAGACCCAAATGGGGGCTGTAAGCTATATGATGATGCAACTTGCGGGTCAAGGAGATGAGGGACATCCACTCTGACTCCTATTTATTTACAAAAAAGAAGAAGCAGAAGTAGAAGCGACATCTTTCTCGTTCAGTCTGGATGCCCCCACATCTGTTAGCATGTTAGTTGCATCATATCAACTTCTGAAACTCACATGCTCAAATGTATCGGCTCTATCGGCTTAAAACAAGAGGCACTTACATTTTTTTTAAAAAGGCAAATGAGATGGGTACCCCTTCCCTGTTTTGGTTTTGAACTTCATAAATGTGCAGTATTAATGTGCTTAATGTATAAAACAAAAAAATGCATTCCTGCATGCTCAATGCAATGGAACAGGTTTCTCCAACACAGCACTGTGAGTCAGAATTTTGATTGGCATGTTGGAAATTAGTTGGATTATAGGGGACATAATGCAGTTACTCCACCCAATCTCACTGTGTTCCAAAAACATGAAGCAATTCTACAAAAACAGCATGTTGCCACAAAATCTATTCATGGTGTATAATAGGAGATTCTACAATATAATGTAGGATGTCTGTGTTTTTGCTCTTAAGAAGAAACACAGTGTCAGTAAAAAATAAAAAATAAATAAGATGCAGCTTACTGCTGCTAACAGCACTAAAAAGACACACATGCATGGATATGGGACCTCGTCTCCCCTGCCAGCACTGTAGAAGCCCATATTCTGCTCTTAAAGAAGCACAGTGACGCAGGGATTGGACGTAAGAGTCCGACACAACAGCACTTGTGAAATCAGCCTAAAATTCCTGTTCTCCTCTTGAGCTGCTAAATATAGAGAAGCCGCCTGTCTGCATGCACATAGATGACCGTGGGGGTGATAAATGAGCTGCCCATTTTATCCATGGCAGGAAGTTATCACCCAGTCATGTTGCTGAGGCAAAATAAATAAATGACTGCTGTTGTTGAGACTCTCAGGATCTTACGTCAGCTCCAAAACTAGCCCACCTCAGGCACAGACCACTCTGCAAAAATTCAGACTTTACAGAAAATGACACCAAATTCAAGTCTGCCTGAGGGGGGTTAGAGCAGCCTCCTGCTTCTGCAGAGCACAGTTCTTAAATTAAAACGAATATTTAGATTTAGATTGCAATAACAACAACAACAAAAAAAAAGGCTACTAAATTTTGTCAATAAATGACACCCTGTTATGTGTCTCTCTTCCTCTGCCATTTCTCTTCACCTCTGCAGCAGTACCCACCCACTGATGTCACGGGCCAGCTCAACTTGTCTGACCCGTCTGTCAGCACAGTGGTGTAAAGGGAGAGGGCGACAATGAGGTTCACTCCCCAAGGAGAGAGGAAACGTGATGAGGGGGGAGGAGAGGAAGCCAAAGCCGAAGCTTTTATTTCACCACCTGCCAACGGAGCTTTTGAGGAAACTGCTTGCTGAGGATGTGACTGAAAACACTCAACTTGCACCTTTTTTTTTTCAAAAAAGACAGAATAACCTAGATGTTTGTAGGGTCCCTGAGCATGCACAGAAGAACCCATCTGACATATACAATATTTTCCTTCTGCATATTATAACCGAGCTTATTTAACATTGTTTTGTCCTTTTAACACGCATTTACTTAATGTTTGATGTTTTCCAATTTCCTAAGCAGCTGTATAGCTTTTAGCAAGCCAGGCTAGTTTGGTTAAGTTTACGGATAAATCAGTTTGGGTGCACGTCCTCTACTTGACATATCACTTCCACTTAGGGCCTAGAATCCACAGTATTTAATATTTCTTTAAAACATATAGATGACCTGTAGACTTCAACGGAGGTCAAGTATTTTTAATAGGAATTATCTGTGTTTTTATCCATACTTTAAAGGTTTTTAGGTAAAAATTTATTTTATTTGGAAGCACTAATAATGGCACTACAGTGAAGCATAGGGCTAACTGTGTCCAGAGAAGATGACAAAGGCATGTGTGTGCTTGTATATGAATGGTAATGATAATAGTTATTTTAAAGGCTAAATACCAGCTTTTGTAGATGTTCAAATTGAACTTTTCCCCTCTTTAATTTTGCACTAGCCTGAAAAATGCACGTGTTTCTATTTTTAATGACAACTCAAGTTTGAACTATTTAACTTTACTACTATTTATAGCAAGACATATGCAGGTGATGTAAGAAATCACAGCCTACTTTGATTCATTAGTTAAATGCTATTGGTGTTTTTCGTGTTCAGTCATATTTGAGACAGTTGGCTGTGAGCCATTCTGCCGTTCTGGGATGCCCCTCTCTCTTCCTCTCTCCTGCTGCCGCAGTCTTTCTCATTTCCAGTCTCTAAGGGGTTGCATCAAAGGGCCAGGTTTTTCACCCAACCAGCACTCGGTCTTTCATGCAAAACCTCCTCCCCTGTGTAGTGCCGGGGAACTTTTACACGAAGGAAGCCGAGTGAATTGGAAGCTTCGCTCAGCTTGCAAGCTCATGTGCAGGTCTTGGTTAGATGTAAAAACAGGCCGTTTCCCAATTTCTGGAGGTGAGAAACAACTGCTCTTAAGAAAACTGTCATATCCTTTCTGGTGTCTGGCACTGTATAGCACTTTATGGTGAGGACTCTCCCAAACTGTAAAACAAAAACAAAACACTGTTTTCCAAAACAGGACATGTACGATTCTCCACTGTAAGGTGTCAAACAGATTCCCCTGTCAATTTGCTTTACTGGAAAAAAGAATAGTAGGATCTGTAAAATCTTTATGAGACAATTTATTTTAAATTTAGCAAAGAGGTTGCTTCTGATCTCATTCAAGCCTGTGCATGCTTATGTGTTATTATAAGTGCTTTACTTTGGATGTGTGCTGTTGCCATGTACAGTTAGCTGAGCTGTGTGGAGCACTTAAAGTTGAATGAAATGTAAATAGACTCTGGCTCTGTGTTGATGAGGTTCATGAGCTCGTACAATGAATGCAGCTGGGAATGTCTTAAACTATAGTTACACAAACACACAAAACAGTTGTGATACCCAGGCATGCACCCAGACACACATAAACACACACACATGCACACACACACACAAAAACCCTTAAGGGAGGATTCACTTGTTTTTCTTACCTTTTCCAATGAAGATCTTGCATTGAATCATGTTGTTTATACAACTGTAAATAAAATACACTTACATTGCCATGTCCAGTGAATCCTTTGCTTTAATACACTACCTTTAAGGCTGCAACTACCAACTATTTTCCTTGTCAGTGTCAAGTAATTCATTATGTTAACTGATGAGGTCTACACAATGTCATCAAATTTTGAAAACAGGCTACAAGTACATATTCAAGTTCAAACTGCAAGATATAAAAACATTCATATGAAAAATGTGAAACAAAAGGAATAAAATAGCATTTCTGCAAATGAATCAAGGCAAGCAAAAAAGTAAAAATTAATGCTGCAGACAGGCCCACATAGCGTCCTGTGAAAAAATGAATACACCCTTACTGCTTCCTAGGAAGTGATAGGGAAAGTAAAGTTTGTTGCTCTAGAGCATTCAGTTGTGTGTTAATACAATGCTACAATGTTCCCAGAAGTAGATGCCCCACCAAATTTACCTCAGTGTCAGAGAAACTGCAAAAAGCTACATCTGAGACTCAACAGGCTGCATGATAAAGGCATGTCCAAGTTCATGACAGTACAAACAGAAAAGACTGTGCACAGTGCACAGATTTCTCGGATTTGGAGAAAACCAAACACTGCATTTCAGCACAAAAAAATCATGGGATGTACTTTTTTTTTTTATAGTGGTGAAAAAGAAAGCCTTCGCTGGATGGCATGCACCTCTAACCTTCTTTATAGGTATTATTATATAGTGTTCTAGCTTTTATTTTTCCCTCTACAACTCTCAGTAGAGTTATGGGTGATTTAAGCATGTATTTCAATGCAGCTTTCATATGTAATCATTAATAATTTGATATTTCACCAGCTCTAATTATACCACTCTCTTCTTGAATGAAACATAGAACAAACATCAAAAGCACAGTAAGTGTAATCTGAAATTAAATTATGAATGTGAGCTTTAATCATATCTTGGCTGTCTCTGGTAACTGATGACAAACACTGGAGAGGTAGGAGGTGAGATGTTCGTTCTGGTGCACTGACTTTCTGTCCTGACCACAGCAGCCAGTCTATCAGAGATGTCATAATGCTTATCTGTAGACAGTATGTTTTGGGATTTATGTTCAGTACACATTGCACATGGAACCAGCTCAGTAGTGTTTATCACTGAGGTGACTGCTGATACAGGCAGCAGGAGGAATTCTGAAGTGCACAGGGCTATGCTCTCTGGTCAGATTCAGCAAAATGCTGCAAAATTGATCAGATAGCATTGCAAATGGATACTGACCCAAAGCATACTGCAAAAGCAACCAGAGTTTCTCAAGGTAAACCAAGTATTAAAAGCAATCCTTATATTTAAATTTATGTTTTTTTGTCCATATAATGTTTGAGCTTCTCTTATACAGATAGAGTTACAGCATGATAAGGAGCCAGCATGCAAGATGCCAGGATCCTGGAACCTTTATCATTTCCCTGTGTGCTTTTCCTGTTCTGACGTGACAAACTATCTTGTACATGAATGTTATCAATGACAGTGATGATGTATTTGTTCTTTGAGCCAAGAATACCAGACTTTCACAGGATGAGAACCCTTTCAATATCAGTGTCCACATCATTGTGTCCTAACACATTTATCCCGATGTAAACCAGTACAACACAAAAGGCATGGGCCTTTTTTCAAAAAAGACATTTTGCTGCATCACAGTCAAAAAAGCATGAGAGGAAATAAGAAAAAAAAAATCATATCTGACTTCCAGACACCATTCATGCTGACTCACTGTCCTGCTTTACCGAGACATCTAAGTAGAACAAACCCATTGTTAATATTAATGTTAGCAACACTTTTATAACTGCAGCAAATTACACCGACTGCTGTGATAAAGGCCTGTGACACAGCACAGGTTGAGATGGCCTAAAAGAACAACACAAACCTTCCAGTTTGCTGTATACAAAACCTTTTAAGTAACCAGGTTAGAAGAAGCAGACAATGGAGCACGCAAAAACAAACCTGAATTTCCAGAAAATTTGAAATAAATGACCAACATGAGGAAAACATGCTACAGCCTGCTGACATGTTGTTGTGTGTGAAAAGAACTGGCTCTAGAAGTCACAGTGACGGCAACAGGATTATTTGGCTTAGGGTGACTAAAGTTACTAAGTTACTAAAGTTTTAGCATAAAGCCTGCATCACAACCTGGAGATGTGAAATGAGGAAACCTTGGAAATGCCCAGGTAGGGGCGTTTTAACGGCAGATACATTATGGGAACTATAAAGTTTAAAACCTTTGGCCTAGAGTGTCTTTTAGTGTAACCAAACACTGAAGAGGATCGGATAGAATGCATACATTTAACCCTTATTACTATTTAATTCAGTTTTATTTGTATAGACCAATATCATACATAGTGGTTTAAATGTCTTCACAGGCAAACAAACAAACAAACTTCTTGATTTTATGCAGTGTATCAGTACCACTAAGAGCCACCCTGCCCCAGAACATGTGCTACCACCACCATGCCTGAGAGCTGGTACAGCGTTCTTAGATTTGAAAGCCTCATCTTTCCTCCTCCAAACACACCTCATTGTCATTGTGGCCAAACAACTCAATCTTTGTCTCATCTGACCATGAAACACTTCTCCAGAACACATTTGGTTGTTGAGCTTGAGGGTTATTTGTCAGGACAGGCATGGAGTCGGCTCCTGGTAACATGTAACCCAGTACAACCAGCCGCAGGGTGGATGAGCTCTTAGTGAGCCAACGGCCAACATGCAATGGCAGTACTGACAGTTGATTCAACTTCTGTTCTGACAGCAAGCGACGGGCTGCTTTTCAACCATGTCAGCAAAGCTGTGTTGTTGATCAGCAGGTCTCCTTGCCAAGGATGCTGCCGAAAGCATTCACACACCCTTACATGTACAACCGCTAGAGGTCGCTTAATTTTATTTAAAAATGTAGGTAATGTTCATAAAACATTCCTGCAAAAACAACTTATGAGGTTGTTTTCTAAAGGAGGACAGGCTCATATGTGTACTTTTGACCCTGTGTGGATTAAAGAAAATCCAAAATTAATTCAAACGTGTGCAGCCAATTCTTGTTTTTTAAACTCATTAAAGATGTGTGCTGTCCAATCGTTCCACCCTGGAAAAAGAGCACTTCAAAGAAATCATTAAAAATGCCAAATTACCATGACATCCATGCCCATGATGACGTCTGTGAACCTCTGATCAAAACTGTGTGGCAAGCACAGAAACACATTAAGAAATGAGGTCACTTACATATCAGAACAGACATTTAAATAAAAACAGACATTTAAGAAAATTATAAGTGAAAATAAATCATACAGTTTAAACAAGTGAGTTAAAATTATGGCTATTTGAGGCCATTTTCCCTTCCCTTTTTATCTCTATTGACGTGAAGTCACTGGATGGGAGGGAATAATTCAGCTTTTATGATGCATTGTATGCATTAAGGAGCTGTATTTATTCTATGTGCCATTTACATCTCATATCTTCCTGAAGATAGATAAACTCAAACGAGATACTGACAGTGACTGATGCAGCAATAATAATTTGTGCTATGAGTGATAACTTGAAAAATAACTCATTATGTGTCCTGCCAAATTTAGAGCCTGCCAACAAAAAGGATTTCTGCGAAAATAGACTTTTAAAAAAAGTGCATGTACAAAGAAAGTATAGGCCTCTGGTGAAAACACGTCATTCAAAAGAGGACAATTTGCAAGTCAGGTTTTAGGCTGCACCCATTCACATGCAAATACTGATTGAAAACAACCAGCTCTGCAGCTCCTCAGTCCAGAAACCAGGATCTCTGTCAATTTAAGCCACCCATTTCCATTCATGATTGAACCATTATGAATCACATATTTTTCTCTGTGTCTTGAATTAATAACCATATGATCAGGCAGCAATTAGACAGTAGCTCCACCCTAGCTAACTGCTGAATGTAAATTTGCAGCAGGCCACTCTATTCTCTGCAGCTCTGGCCATGGCAAAAGATTTTTCCTTCCATGGTTCTAGTAGCCTTGGAGCCATTTCCATTCACTGGAGGCACTTTGAAAAGGACTTGGCTGGAATTTAAATTCAGGTCTGACTTTGCATTCTCAAGTGAAATCCATAACAGGATGGCAGGCAGTGCAGTAGATGAGGCATATAGTAGACTTATTTGGGCCTAATGTGGGCTCATATTGGCATTTATGGCACTGGTAGCTATGTCTCATGAACCGGGATTGATATGAGCTACGGCAAGGGCAAGTGTTGACGTCTGGCCTAAATAAGGTGGACCTTTGGCTGAGCTGCAGCAGCCAGACTCACCTTGAGTCAACATAATAAGTCAAGGCAAAAAGCGCCCCTTAGAAAACTGCATGTTTGAACTGAACATGGATGCTGACATGCCAGGCACTTAGACCACAGACTTCCACCCCACTATTTCTCCGTGTTGACGTACATTCACAGGACTCTTTATTAAGAACATCGTTGCTAGTACCAGGTTGGACCCCGTTTTGCCCTCAGAATTGCCTTAATTCTTCATGGCATAGATTCATCAAGGTGCTAGAAACATTCCTCAGAGAGTTTGGTCCATGTTGACATGATAGCATCACACAGTTGCTACATATTTGTTGGCTGTATATTATAAATCTCTCATTTCAACACATCTCAGAGGTACTGGGTTGGACATAGGGCGAGAGGCAGGGTACACCCTGCACAGGTCGCCAGCCTGTCGCAGGGCCAACACAGAGAACCATTCACACCTGTAGGCAATTTAGAGTGACCAATTAACCAAGCCCCAGTAACTGCATGTCTTTGGACTGTGGGAGGAAACCGGAGTACCCAGAGAAAACCCACACAGACATGGGGAGATCATGCAAACTGAAACACAAGGTGGAATCAAACCCAGACTTTCTAGATGTCAATGTAGCTGTGAGGCAGCAGTGCTAATCACCACGCCACCGTGTTGCCTATACCACCCTGAACCCGCCCGATATATAAAATGTTGCAGCAGAAATCAAGACTCACCAGACTGGGCAGTGTTTTTCCTTCTATTTTCCTATTTTAGTGAGCCCTTTCCAACTGCAGCCTCAGTTTCCTGTAACGAGTGTTGAGTTACTGTTGCCCTCCTATCAGCTTGAAGCAGTCTAGCCATTCTCCTCTGACCTCTGATCTCTGGCATCAACAAGACATTTTCACCTGGAGAACTGCTGCTGAATGGATATTCGTTCTTTTTCAAACCATGGAAACTGTAGAGATAGTTTTGTAAGAAATTCTCAGTAGATCAGAAGTTCCTGAAAAATCTTCTTTTTCCCCCATTACATTACTCAATTTGAACTTCAGAGAACATGGAGGAAAATTTCATTTAGCTTTTTCTTTTTGGCTTTAGGGCACCTGGCCCCTTTCAGAACTACATTTTCAGTCTTGCATTATGAAGGATTTCCACAAGACTGACACGAGTCCCCCAAGGTTCTTTTATTCATTGGCTTCCCCTGTTACATTCAACAGAACTTGCACTGATCTAAAAACGGGTGATAAAGGGAAAACCAATATAAGACGTCTTTGTTAGGATTTGGACAACCACATGTTGCCACTGGTTTTAAGTAGTGTTCAGCTCTGGTGAAAGACAGCTCTCAACTCAGATCTCCATCTCAGTAAGGATGGAGGCATTTTCATCCTGAAAAAGAGCATTCCCACCAGTATACTGTAGAAATGTTTCATTATAGGATAAAGATGATAACAGATGGGTTTTTGTACAGTTCGGTCTGCATATATTTGGACACTGACATAACCTGTTTACCAAAACCTACTCACATTACAATTATATAATGACAGATCACAGACAGCCCTGCTGCATATGCAGACAAAAGTAAATCAGACTGCAAGCTAAGCCCAATGTGACAGTTTTCAGATTTACTTACATTTGAAAACTTCACAGGTCTGCTACAGCTTTACTCTGATGATAATAAAATGACCCCTTCAGTCTGTGGTGGTCATGGCCAGGCTTTGTCTCCGCCCCTTATCATAGCAAGCGCATTTTCTTGTTTTTTAGATATTGTGTGATATACTTCCGTATAAGCTTCCACTTGTCGCCGTTGCTCTCTTGATGTGACGTATTCTGGATTGTGTACTATCAATTAATCATCAGAAAGTCATACAATTATTTCGAATCATTTACACGTGGGCGCGCCACCTGATTTGGAAAATTAAAGCCAGCATGCACTGATGCCTGTCTCTGGAATCCTGGATGTCTCAGTTCTGGTTTTATGAACTTGTCCTCCGATCATCTGGCTGGCAGCCAGTTTTCCCACTTACCCGCCGTTAATTTAGCGCTTAAATTTCCAGCAGGCGCAGAGAAGAGCTGCGCTTCTCAGTTTCGCTTCATGGATCAGCGTGCTGCTCATCTCGTCCCCGTAGCGGTGCTGGTGTTTGGACTTGTTGGAATTCTGCTCCTTACTATTCCCACTAAGGATGTTCAGGAGGAACCTGGGCTCAGGGTAAGCTCCGCTGGGTGTAGTTCAGTCAGCGTGTTGCGTGAAGGGTGTGAAAACAGGTGTTACACACGCAAAATAATTAATAAATAAATGTGTGGGACTAGGGAATTCAGGGGCAGTATCCTGCTACCTGGATGTAACAACTCATAGCTACTCTTACTTGTTGTCTGTATTAAGTTCAGTGTGTATTTAAAAAAAACATATAGGGCCATGATGATTGTAAGTGGATGGCTCCGTGCATAGCCATTCAACTCCAATTTCTGTTACTTCTGCTCCCTCATTTTGTGTTACCAGCTTAATATTCCATGGTTCCCTTTTCAGAGTAGCTCCCCTTTCACCCAGTAATAACGTGGGAATCCAGTCTCAGAAAGCAGGCACAAAGGTTTTCTTCTACTTTTTTCCCCTCCAGGAGACAAATGCAGCAGTTAGAGTAGTGTATTGAAAGAACTGAACAGATAATTGGAGCATCTCCTGTTTTGTTTGCCAAGTGTTGGAATGATTCCTTACAGCTGAGTGCACAACAGTAATGATCAATTATTATTAGAGAGGATGAGGTCCATGTTGCTGTTCACCTGCTGCACTGATCTGAGATGCTGTTTGTGCAAATGTGCCTGTGTGCTCCCTTCCCTTTGGATTATCGGTCACATGGACTCTTACTTGACCAGATTTCAACAAACTCTCCAGGTTTCTTTCTTTTCATCGGGCATTGAAGTTGTAGTGATTTGCTATTCTGTGTTCTGGTAAAAGTGGCAACACTCTCAGAGCCAGTTTTATTTGAGGAAATGCAATGCAATCACAATATAGATCCTGCAACTAAACTCGGCAGAACATTCAATTCAATTCAATTCATACTTGTATAGTGCCAAATCACAAGTCGCCACAAGGTGCTTTACATTAACAGTGGGAAGGAAAAACTCCCATTTAACAGGAAGAAACCTCTGGCTGAACCAGGCTCAGCGAAGGGCAGTCATCTGCCACGACCAGTTGGGGGTGAGGGGAGGGAGACAAGACAAAAAAAACACTCAGAGGAAGCGAGCCAGAGATTAATAATAACAATGATTAAATGCAGAGTGGTGTACTAACACAGAGTGAAAAGAGGTGAGTAAAAAAGAAAACAGTGCATCATGGGAAGCACCCCCTAGGCAGCCTAGGCCTATTGCAGCATAACTAAGGGACGGTTCAGGGTCCCCTGATCCATCCCTAACTATAAGCTTTATCATAAAGGAAAGTTTTAAGCCTAATCTTAACAATAGAGAGGATGTCTGTCTCCCGAATCCAAATTGGGAGCTGGTTCCACAGAAGAGGGGCCTGAAAGCTGAAGGCTCTGCCTCCCAGTGCTCAATTCAGGTGATGTGATAAGGTCTTTAAGATAAGATGGGGTATGTGATGAATTCTGAGTCCTGGCTGAAACTCTTCAAATAAACCATTCCTCTGCAGATGATCAGTTAGCTGTTTTACAACTACCCTTTCATGCTATAAAGCATTTTCAAAAACCGTGGTGAGCTTTTATACTGTAGCATACAGCATAAACTTATAGTATGACAAAACAGAGCTTAGCCTCAGATGTCAGTGTATGATAGCCTTGGGATAAATTGTAAAAATTCCAGATCTAATTTGACTTCAGTGACTCAGCATTTTATAATTAGAGATTGTTTGTCATTATGATAGAAGTTGTTGCTGCATATGCCAATACTGTAACATCTTAACCCATTTCGAAAAAGCCTGGATGCTGCAAATCACTGAAACCATACATTTAACTGAAAAGTCAAAGACCAGGTATGAAATATGGGTGGCAGGGAAAAAAATTAATTTCGAAACTGCACACAGGGGTGGAAAATCTGAAGGGCAGCAATACAACATACATAAAGGGAAATATTGGGGGGGGGGCTAAGTTGGAGACTATCAGGTGAGAACTGGGAGGAGATATGTGGGCAACAGTGGAAAACCTCTTGTTCCCTCTCATGGAGAGAGTTTGGCTGGAAGAATATTGTAAGATATTTCATTACACCAGCACAAAGAAAACACCAAGATACAAGATGTTGGAGAAAATGTGGAAAAGATAGAGCCAGTCACTTCCATGTGTTTTGGGATTGCTCCTATACCGTACCTTATTAGCAGGATTTTAAGAAATGTTTAGAGAAAGTTCTGAGGGTGAGTTTCCCATTTACATTTGACATTCTATACCTGGGAAGAGGGACGGAAAGGTTAACAAGACCAGCTGATAAATGCATGTATAGGATCATGTTGTTGGCTAGCAAAAAAGCCATTACTAGGAAATGGCTGAAGGCAGAGGCCCCTAAAAGTAAAGACTGGGTTGATGTAATGCACCGTTTATATGATGGAAAGGTTGACTTTTTCCATCAGATTAGAATCAGGCAAATTTAAGAACTATTGGAAAAATTGGCTGGACTTTACATCACCACTGAGATCAGATTTTGTTGAATAATATTGTGGGGGTGAGGGTACCCTCTTAGTGCTACAGAATGTAAATAGTTCACCTAAAGGTATTTTTATGTGCCTGTGCAGGATGAGGAATATAAAGTAGTAAGGTTGTTTGTCCAACACCTGTACAGATTGTGTGTGTTGCATCTCTTGGTTATTTTCTATCGGACAGCTGAAAAAGTGTAAAGCCTGGATGTACTCTTGAATTGAAATTAAGTTTTTCAATAAAAACTGCAAATTAAAAAAAAAATAAAAAAAAATATGGGTGGCAAAGATCAGTTCACTATAGTGATCCATGTTGGATCTGGGACATTCTAGCACACACGAGAATCTCTGAGGTTTGTGCAATGCTCATCCACATACTGATTGCAGTTCAGCTTCACACTGAAACTTCATTGAAAGAATAAATGCTACAGTCCTCAGCAGAATGCACGCCAAAAAGTGTTTTGTTCTCAGTCAAAAAACACAACCCAAGCTTGTACTTTTTCAAGCTGAAAGGATATGCACAACAGTCTTACCCCACTGATATATTCAATGCACATATTAAACAGATATGTAGGACGGCTTTTTCACATCTGCGCAATATTTATAAAATTAGAAACATCCTTTCTCAGATTGACGCTGTAAAGTTAATCCATGCATTTATTACTTCTAGGCTGAACTACTGTAATTCATTATTATCAGGCTGTCCTAAAAACTCCCTGAAAAGCCTTCAGCTGATCCAAACTGCTGCAGCTAGATTACTGACAGGGACTAGAACGAGAGAGCATATTTCTCCCATATTGGCTTCTCTTCATTTGGCTTTTCACCTGTTAAATCTAGAATAGAATTCAAAATCCTTCTCCTAACATACAAGGTCTTGAATAATCAGGCCCCATCTTTATCTCAAAGACCTCATAGTACCATAATCACCCCAATAGAGCACTTCGTTCTCAGACTGCTGGCTTACTTGTGGTTCCTAGGATACTTAAAAGTAGAATGGGAGGCAGAGCCTTAGCTCAGGCCCCTCATCTGTGGTCCACAGCTCCCAGCTTGGATTCGGGAGACAGACACCCTCTCTATTTTCAAAATTAGGCTTAAAACTTTCCTTCACGATCAAGCTTATAGTTAGGGCTGGATCAGACGACCCTGAACCACCCCTTAGTTATGCTGCTATAGGCCTAGGCTGCTGAGGGGGGTCCCATAATGCACTGTTTCTTCTCATTCACCTTTATTTACTTGTTTATACTAAAAAAAAAAAAAAAAAACTGAACCAAATATTGAAACATATGATTCAGGCAAAGACAAAAATCACTTTAATCAGATTACTTGAGAGAGAGAGTCGAAATGAAAACAAAATGAATGTGCAGAAATTGATCACATGGAGAAACATTTTTGCTCCATAAAACTTAAAATAAGTTGGCCAACCCTTCCTAAATGGCATCTTTTGACTTAAATTCCACAAACATGTTTTTGGATTTTGGAATGCCATAATAGCCATAACAAAATCTATCCACCCTCTTCCACTTATCCATGAAATTGGTCTTGTCATAAAGATCTTTTACTGCTGGCTTAGAGCAGAACTTCAATGGAATCACTGTTTTCTAACCACAAATGTGCACTTGTGCAAATCTAAAACCCATAAGGCTGCCTTTTGATGACTGGCATTGCAACCTAGTCTGCAGCCAGATGCTAACATCCATTTGCTTCTCTGCAGTATGGGATTGTCCTGGATGCTGGGTCATCACACACATCTTTGTACATATACAAGTGGCCAGGAAATAAGCAAAATGGCACAGCCGTGGTCACTCAGCACAGCAAATGTCATGCTGAGGGTAGGTATTATAAGTAAGTAGCACTTTCTGCACGAAAAACATTGTTTTGTATATCAGACTCTACCAGAGTGTGCTCACAGCAACAAAGATTTGCAGGAAAGTCAGTATGTGCCATTTGTGTGGCACATATGTATGTTTGAAACCAGCACAGCTAGTTTAGTTAAATGGAAGTCTTGACATATTTAAGCATAAAGTTTCTATTCCCATTCAGACTAAAGCCTCAGTGAGATGACTATTCTCCCTGTCTTTATTGCCATTCTTACACGCAAACTGTGTCAACTTTAGGAGAATCCGGTCAGGATATTTTCCACAGCTGTCCTTTCTCACATGTAGCACACAGTGGGAAATATTCTGCCCAGGATGCATTCACTATACTGGAAAGACTCCATGGAGTTCAGGTGAGGGAGCTGTGAGGAAATTTGGAGGAGGCAGCAGATGTGGTACCCCCTCCCTAGCAGTGAATCCCCCAAAATATTATCTGCACTACTCTCACATCAGTAAAAACCATCATCACATAGACTTTGGATATTATCTGGTCTTTAACCTTCTAGTTCCCCAGTACAGTCTGACTGCAGACATTTACATTGTACCATGTTCCTCTGTCAGGTAATCTCTATAAAAGTTCAGGATGGCACTGACTGCAGTGTTTTGGGATTTTAGGTCATTCAAAGATTGAGATTTTTTTTTTCCTTTTTGTAGACTTCAGAGTTGACAAATCCATCATTAAATACATCATAATCTTCCCAAGAAAAACAGCTGTAGACCTTGATGTTCCCACCTCCATCTATCCAATGTTTGTAAGATGAATTTGGACTAATTTGAACCACCTTAGCTACCAACATAACTTTATACATTCAATATAAATTAACTATCCTTAAGTTCACACCTAGCAGGTGTACTTCATCGCATTACAACATAAAATACATGCAGTATACCTTTAATTGACTGATGGTAAAATATACCAGGACTACTCAGTAAAGCTCCTCACACCACACTGTAATTTATGTACTGGTTGACAAATGAGAAATACTGTAAATTATAATAATGAGTGGGTGTTGTGAAATTAGGCATGGAGTCTTTTGTGAATGGGTCATAATATTGCATCACTCGAAGCAAATCTTTGTCTAGTGGCAGTCATGAATCAGGAATGAGTCAGAGTTGAGCTTTGTGGTTTGCCACTCCTGCCAAAAGGCTTTTAATCTTGTGTTGGACAAACACTGTTTTTTTCCCCCTTGTTATTCATGAGCACGATCTTTATACTGTCATGTTTCATATTTATTAAAATGACCTTGAGACAGGATCTGTAGATGAATGCATTGTTAAAAAATTCAGTGTTTTTTTTTGTTTTGTTTTGTTTTTAACAGATTCTATTAATGTGTGCAGTAAAGGTTTATATTGGGTCTCTTTTTTTTTTTTTTTTTTTTGTATTGTATTGTTCTGTTAATTTTATTTTCTCATCTTATTTTGATTTAATGTTTCTACGAGTAAATGCTGATCACTTGCTTTTATGAATTTCTAAATATATTTAGTGGCTGAGTGTTCATGTAGCTGGCATTTCTAGTATTGCATCACCACTAGCGTATAAGTCACAGCAAGCGACCTGTTCTGTCTCTTCTCACACACACACACACGAGAAAGTAACATGTTGGTTGTTATCTGATATTTTGCTTGTTGACCTGTTCATCACTCACTAAGGTGGCGGGAGTTGCAAGCTATGCGGGCCAGCTGGGAGCAGCGGGGAAGAGCTTAGAGGCATGTCTGGATCACGCGGTGAAGAACATCCCAAAAGACAGGCACCAGGTCACACCTGTGTACCTGGGAGCCACAGCTGGCATGAGGCTTCTGCAGTGAGTCAATGCATATGTCTGTATTTATTTTTGTTTTGTTTCCATGTGTCTTTTTATTCTTGCGTCACTTTCATTTTGATTCGGTTTCAAGCTAATCTGACTGCCTTGTGTTGCCCCTTTTAAACAGTATTAAAGCTAAAATGGCAATCCATACTGGCCTTATTAACTTATTTGCACAGCATTTAAAGAAAATTAATTTCATAAGGGTGAATGGGGTATTGATTACCCTCCAGTGGGGAAAAAAATATGCTTTTGTGTGACTAATGATGTCTGTGGCAGATGTACAATCTGTCAGAACAATAGAAAAGAAATCAGAGGGAAGTGGGGGAAAAAAAAGGAAATTATCTTAAGGGTTCTCAATGAACCCTGACATCTCTATACTCCACCTCCAAATCCTAACCAGCTTTATGAGGTCATCACCTAAGAGGTGTAGTTGCAGTCAGTCGTGTTGGTATGCAGTGAATAGCCCTGTTTGACTGCTGCACAAGAAATGGTGTTTGTTGGCCACAAAAACCAACAAAACACTGAATATCACAGACTGCCCCAGGAAAAGGGAAATTAAGAGGTCTTTCTGCTTCAGAACATAAGTTAGAGTCATCAGCCTAAAATGGTGCCTCGGTAGCAGACATGACCGAGGCCTTTATGGTTGACTTGCTGCAAAGAAAGGGGAAAAAGTCAGGCCAATATGAGAACTGCTTGGACAAAGAATATTCGAAGTCTACGCTTTGGTCAGAGTCCAAATGTGAGATTTCAGATTTCTGTTGTGCCTTTGTGGGATAGATAAAAGTTGGTGTCTGCATGTGTGTTTCCCACCATGAAACATCTGTCATTGCTTGAGGGTCTTTCAGGACGAGGCAAGAGTGTTAACTGCTGCACCTGTTTTAATGATTATATAAATTACTTTGCATTTTATATCAAATCTGATGTAAAAGAGTTAAAATTTGTTGACTTTTTTTGTTTGTTTGTTTTTAAAGTCATATTTCCCTGGAAGTCACATTTCTACCACCATCTTTGCTGTTGCAGAATTGTCCCATAGATTTCAATCCAGGAATCTTTTTTTGAGTGCCACATCTCTCATTTGCAACGCTCTTACTATAATAGCTGTGTGGTTTGCCAAAGAACTGCTTAAATGTAGGTAATCCTGTTTCATGTAAGACCATTTTAGTCAGATTCTTTCAGCAGCAGCCCTGGTTGTATTAAATGATCTGAGGGCAAATAAAGAATTAGCCTTGCTTGCAAATTTTATAAGGCTTAAGTGCCTTTTTTTTTTTTTTTTCTTTTTTAAAAGATCATTTTGTTGTATTAAGGCCTTGTTGAACAATGGAATGGCTTTAAAACTGCTTGCAGCCACCTGCAGCGAGGGAGCAAGAATTAAAGTTTCTGTATTTCTTATTGGAAAGAAAAACACATTAGCACAAATATGTACACACTGAGGTTCACGGGATGTTACGGGAATGGTGATGCTATTGTTCCAGTGGCCAGCATGCAGTTGTTTTTCTATGTGCTGATGTCTAGTATCCTGAGCAGGATATGTTTTACATTTGTTCCAGTTCCATTGTGCCTTGTCAAGGACATGCAGCAATGGGGCCCGGAGTGCAGTCAAACAAAAGGTTAAAAGCACACAGTGTGGATGGTGACGGGGCATTCAGATATACAGATGAAGTCGGAGAGTTGGAAATGCAAAGCAGGGTTGACAATAGTTTACATTTATTCAAATATGTGTGGTTTAGTGGCTTAACTTTGCCTTTAGGCAGAAAGCCTTCTTTATTATTTTAAGTCAGTTTACACAACAAAGGTTCAGGCAGATATCAAAGACTGGATTAAAATGACATTTCTAAAATGTCTTGTAGAGCCCAGTCAGGAAGTAAGGCACCCTTTCGATGTGTGCATGCCTTAACTTGATACAAATATGCAGCAGAAAACAGCCGGACAGTCTCTCAGTCTAACTTAGGTGCATGTGCAAATCAGCTGGTTCTTGCAAATGTGTCTTAAAAGCTGTTTTGTCACAAATGTATCTCCATGCATGAACAATTTTGTAGTTTGGCCCGTTTTGTTTGTGACAAGTATCAGCATCAGTTTATCAAAATGTTTATCATGCAGTACTGACACTAAAGCTAAATGTTCTGTAAAACATAACCTTAATTTCACGGGCTTCAGAATGAGCAGAACTGTCAGAGA
The DNA here is from genome assembly GCA_024447675.2 of Pterophyllum scalare. Lineage (NCBI taxonomy): Eukaryota > Metazoa > Chordata > Actinopteri > Cichliformes > Cichlidae > Pterophyllum > Pterophyllum scalare. The sequence goes on from JAMQGT020011201.1 coordinate 56,078, forward strand.
TTTATAACCCCCTCTTTCAGTTCCTCGGCCTAGCTGCAGCTTTAATGGTAATACTTAAGACATTGTAAACCTGACTTACAGCTTGGAGGAGATATCAGTTAAACAATTCAGATGTCAGTCTTCACTCTTATCTTCCCATGCCTGCAGCTGTTATTTGTATAGTTCCTGTCTGCATGATTCACATGCAAAGAAGTAATGGACTGATTTTTGTCAGGGATGAGTCCAGCGTGAAGTTTTTCTTGACTACGGTCCTGGAAAAATATGCGTTTTTGTTTTGCCTTGAAGCATTTGCCAATCCAAGCATTTGTTCTTTTTCATAAGGCCATTCAGTACAACTAGATTTCTTTTTTCTTTTTTCAGTTTATCTAGTCCAGAGCTGTCTGCTCAGATTCTGAAGGAAGTGAGCCACAAAATTCAGTCCTACCCATTCGACTACCGGGGAGCAGCCATACTGAGTGGCAAAGAAGAGGGAGCATATGGATGGGTCACAGTTAACTATCTCTCAGAGAACTTCATTAAGGTATGTGTAAAAGATCGTTTTTAATCAGGAGGAATTTGCATGTTTATTAACAGGGAGACTACAAGTCAGTTATGGCTATCACCATGAAACTTCCCCAGCAGATTGATAACCATACAAAAGCTTTTGTAGAGTGTTACAAGTTTTCTGGAAATTAATTTAAATATTCAGATAAGGCATTAAGTTTAAATTGTTTATACTTTTCCAAAGCAGAGATATGAACACTGGATGAAGCCGGGGTTTTGTGACTTTTTCTTTGCAGTATGGGTTCGAGGGGCAGTGGTTCAGCCCCAGCAGACCGACAGTGGGAGCCCTCGACCTGGGTGGAGCGTCCACACAGATAACATTTGCTACTCAGGAAAAAATAGAGGATACAGACGACCTGATGCAGCTACGCCTTTATGGTCACGAGTACACTCTGTACACACACAGCTTCCTGTGCTATGGGAAGGACCAGTTCCTCAAAAGACTGTTGGCTCATATCATGAAGGTAACATCATGAGTGTTTTTCAGGATTTTATGCCAGATTTTAAATGCTAATTTTCTTTCTAATTTTCATTTGATGTTCTGCATTTAGAAGAAAGTGAGTTGGAGCCACACCATGAAAAGTCATGCTTTTTGTCATACTCAACTATACTAAAAAAGCTACTTTCAGCTATCCCTTATTCACAAGGGGTCACCACAGCAGGTAGCTCTGTTTGATTTGGAAGATCTTTTTTTTACACTGGATGCCCTCTTTGATGCAACCCCAAAGGGCTTTGTTTCCTCCTGGGATGGAACTGGGACACTTGTTAATATACAATATTTTTATTCGCAGCTCTATAAAAATGAGACAATATGAAAAGATCACTTAAAACCACTTCAAATGAAAATCTAATATAAAAATACGGGAAAGATTAAAAGCTAATAACCTTGTAATTGAACATCTTAAACTTGCGTGTCCTTTCCAAATAAGTGCTTCAGTTTCCAGTCAAGTTTGAGTAAAACACAATGTTGCACACCTGTCTAGTGATCAAGGGAACAAGGCTTTTTAAACAGCAGGATGTTGCAGAGGGGCAAATCAGCAACAGACTCTTCTTCAGGCAAACCCATCAGTCCAAGAGGAGCCCTGCAGAGGGACACTCAGTTCTTCTAAAGCAGATTTCAAAATGCTACAAAAACACAGGGAAAGACATTCAAGTCAAAGATGGCCAGGGCTGTAACACAAACCCTCACAGAGGAACTGCCAAACAAACAGAAATGACAAAAAGATTGTGCTTCAGTGCTTTCTGAAATCCCTACTTTTTTTTTCTTCCTGGTCTTGCATCTAAAATCTTGGATAGTATTGGAATTTCGCTTTGAAATTCAGAAATATTCACTGCTATAATAGAACAACTTTTTAAATGAAGGTGTCTGGCTCTAAACTGGCCCGTGCTTAAAATGAGTTGCATGAAAATGTTTGAAATCCATTTTGTAAATGCCTTATGTGGGGAAAAAAACCCCAAAAAATTACAGTCAAGATCCCCTTTAAATTGCAAACAGTTAGGTTGCAGCTGACTTACTGAGCAAGATTGCAGCCTAAAAAAAATTTAAAAAATAAGAGATGGAAACACTACTTGGATATTTTACTTAAGTTTCTTTTTACTTAGAATGGGCCATATCTAACCATAATGATATATCTTTAAGCTCAACCTGTCTAGTAAAATTGGCCATTCCAGTGTTGGAGAATATATAAAATCGGTGTAATCATTGTGTGTGTGTGTGTGTGTCTCTCTCCCTCTCTCTCTCAGTCTCAGGGTTACCCCCAATCTGTCGCTCACCCCTGCTATCCTGCAGACCACAGCAGGGTGGTGAAGTTGAGCAGTATACTTGAGTCCTCATGTACAGTGAAGTACAAACCCAGCTCCTATGACCCTCATGCCTCTGTGACTGTGCATGGTACTGGACATTATGAACTTTGTCTGGGTAACGTCTCTGAAGTCTTCTCCTTCGAAAGCTGTCCCTTCTCCCAGTGCTCATTTGACAGAGTCTTCCAACCAAATGTCACCGGGGGTTTCATGGTAAGAAAAGCTAGAGGAGATGCTTTTCAAACTAAAAGGTCAGCCTGTGTGCACATTGTATCGCCACAATCGTAGCTTTCTTCTCACAATTCTTTAATCTTTAATAAAAACTGCCATACTGCATTATTTTTCAAAGATTATGTAAGTAACATTATTGCAAACTACACTACACACTCACAAAAGATCTTTACTATACTATTAGATTGCATAGTTGAATTAAATATTTGAGTAGAATTAGCTATTCCCTTTGTGGGGAATATCCTTAAAACCAATAAACCCCCAAACAAATCAACATGTTTTTCCTCTGGTCTGTAGACCTGTGTATCCATCTAGATTGTTGTTCCCTTGAATTTTTGGGACTAAATGGTAATTGCATTCTGGTTCTCAGAGCATTAAATTAATTTGGAAAAACTTTGCAGAAATGCTTTACTAGCTTACTACCTGGTTACTCAAAAAAAAAAAATCCACAAACTCTGTTCTGAGCAATTTCCCATGGGATCAGATTTCTTTCCTGTGTAGTAATCCACTGAACAAAAGAAGTGTGCAGCTACCTAACACTATGGCTCCGCTGTGGCTGTCACAAGCACGTCTATTCTCAAGGGTAGATTCATGTTGTTTAACTTCCTCCTGAATAGTGACACCTTTGGCAGGTGTAGTTTGGTAGAAAATCAACCCCACATGTCTTAAATCAGCTACGATCATCTTGGTACCAAAAAAGTACAGCAAATTGCCTTTATGGTTATCTCCCAGTTTCTGTAACCCCGAACATCACCATGTTTGGAAAGATTCGTCCTCTGTCACATTAAGGCGGTAATCCTTGCTGACCTCGTCCCGCACCAATTTGCATGTTGAGCAAACAAATCAACCGAGGTTGCAGTCATCACGGCTCTCCACACAGCCCTTACACACCAGGACTGTGAAATCTCCTATGTAAGAATGCTGTTTGTGGATTTTAGCTCAGCTTTTCATACAACTTTCCCCCACAAATAATTGGAGCCAAGCAGCAAGGCTGCAGGCACCCATAGTGATTGTAGTAGTTGTTCTTGTTGTCATCATCACCATAAAACAATCTGGTCAAAAGCTGTTAAATTGGGCACACTTCCTTGGGATAGTCTCATTATCGTTTTCACCAAGTTATGTGCCACTACCTTGAGCACTGTAGCGCCATCATTGGGGCAAAGTTGGACTTGCTTTTTTCAACTGCAACTTGTGGCCCTAGTGGACGATTTTCAAAATCTAGGTACCGTTGAAATCCTTAGATCTAGGCAAGTTCAGTGCACTTTGATGTTATTTTCCGCCATATTGGATTTTATGGAAATGCTTCAAAAATTCTCATGGGTCACAAAGTTTGTCCAATGTTCACCAAAATGGATGCAGATCATCATCAGGCCAAACTTATCAGGTGGAATTGATTTTCCAAAGCACATGTCCATCAGATCCTATCAAAATCTGTGTCTCGGCGACGCTTTAACCTATCGCAACCAAACTTGGTATGCAGACTTCGGACCCCGTCAGAAGGAAGAACTTTGGTAGCATTTGACCTTTAGGGGTCGCTGTAATTAACAAAAGTGTGTTTTACCATACAACTTGCTGGCAGACTTTAATGCCTCTTCCTTGGTATTCTCACTTGTTTCCTAGCAACTGTTGCATCTCGCTGCTTGGCCTCTCATTGCTGCTTGCAGCTATATTTTAAAAATGTAATTGTATTACTGTAGTTATATCATTGCAGTATTAAAGTTTGATTTTTTTTATCCCTTTTCTGTGTTATCAGGCATTCTCTGCCTTCTTCTATGTTCACTCCTTCCTTCAGCAAGTCACTGGCATCACTGCGAGCTCTCCTTTAGAACTAGAGGATGCAACCAAAAGAGTGTGCAGCATGAGTTTCAGCCAAGTAATCATTATTTTTATTTGTGCTTTATTTATTCAGAGCATCTCTTTCAGGTAGCACATGTTAAACTACACATAAAAATATTGATTTGTATTATATATGTATATATATTAATTATTTTCCAGATGACGCTTCTTGCTCCAGAGCAAAAGTCTCGTTTGCACTACTACTGTGCTGCCTCTGTGTTCCTCAATGCTCTCATGTTGAGAGGATATGGCTTCAATGATACATCATTCCCACATATTTCCTTCCAGAAGAAGGTGACAACTTCATTTCTTTACAAAAAAGAATATACAATGTCAGTGCTCATTCAAATATGGGGGAAATAAAATTTAAAAAACCACAAATGTATTCACATTAATATGTTGTTGACCCTGCAGGTTGCTGACACCACAGTGGGTTGGGCTCTGGGCTACATGCTGAGTTTGAGCAATTTGTTGCCCACAGAGAGACTGGAGCTGAGAAAGGCCCTGACCCCAGCAGTGTGGGGATCACTCATCTTTCTTTTTGTGCTGCTCCTCACTACAGTGCTAGTTTTCTTCTTATTTAGAGCTTTTAATGGGCAGAAGAAGGGAGGCCGTGAAAGCACCATCTAGCTAAGAAATAATGTAGCTGTGTTTTTATTTGGCTTTGAACACCTTGAAACAATTTTTTTTTTAATACCCATTACCCCTATTTTAAACTAATGCAAAAAAGTTGTGCTAAACATAGACTGTGGTGTGTTCACTCACTGCAAAGGTTTCAACACTACATATAAACGTGTTAACTGTATGTTAACAGTTTCTTGCTGTAACCTAAAATTGTGTGATGTGTATAAAATGAATATAACCACTCATTTGTTTGCTGAGAATGTAAACCTGCTTAAATTGAAGCTAACAGTGAGTACTTTTACTTCAGTCTGAAAAATGGAGCCAATGTAGAAGTGCATTCTTTTTAATGGCCACCAGGCAGCGACTGGTAGTCTATGGGAAAACATCCTTTGGCTTCCTTTACTCTGTGACCTCAGTAAGCCTTTTTCTAAAGCAAGCTTCAATTTATACTGAATAAAATATTAAGTTCATTTTGTAAATTCTGGTCATTATTGAAGTCAAATAAGGGGATTATCCAGGGTGTTCTTGTTGACTAACGCCTCATCAAGCATACATCATTTGGCTGCCCTCCTCAGGTCCACCCTTGACTTCTCACTAACATGGTAGTGATGAACAGCTTAAGGCTTCATAACAGGGCCTCATTAAACGATGTGTGACATTGTGGTGGCTACAGCCCACTCATCACGGGCATGAATATCATGGTAATTTGGGGCTTTTAAGGATTTCTTTGTTCTTTTTCCAAGGTGGAATGATTGTACAGCATCCAGCTTTAATGACTAGAACAAGAATTACGTGAACAAGTGTTAATTTATTTTGAATTTTCTCTACTCCACACAAGGTCAAAAATATGCATACATTCATTTAAAGTTTTTGATAAGTTGTGCTGAAGCTTCTATAGTCTCTTAGCTTCTCATTAGTGATCATGATTGACTACAGCTGGTAGTAGCTATTCAGATGTGTTACCACTTTGCCAAGGTCTGAAAGAAGATCTAAACTGTCACCCTCAGATGAGGGAAATTGGTTAGGATGTTCAGGAACAACCCAGGCACCACTAAGGCTCAAGCCAAAATGGAAACTGCTGGAAAAACAGCATCACTGTCCACAGTGAAGCAAATTTTATATTGCTTATATTGCCAATGTTTAATGGTGTCAACCGTGAAAGAAGCCCCTGCTCCAAAATCGACACCTTCAAACTCGACTGAATTTTTTTTTTTTTAGCTGCCCACATGGACAAGTCAAATGCCTTCTGGAGAAAAGTTTTATGGTCAGACAAGACAAAGATTGAGCTATTTGGCCACAATGACAAGAGGTATGTTTGGAGGAGAAAACATGAGGCTTTCAAACATAAGAACACTGTAGCACCTGGCAACCATGACGCTCTGGGGCTGTTTGTGCTGCCGGTGGTTATAGTACTTGGCACAAAGTAGATGGAATAATGAGGGAGAACTACCTGCAACTCCATCTCAAATAAGCAGCTAGACATGTAACCAAATATTGGGGCGGGGGCATGTATACATTTGAGCCTGTATATATACTTTTGACCCAGTCTGGATTAAAGAAAATGCAAAATAAATTCAAACTTGCCCACCAATTCTTTTTTAAAGTCAAAGATATTTGCTGTACAATCATTCCACCCTGAAAAAAGAAATGCTTAAAACCCCCAAATTACCATTCACGCCTACGATGAGTGCATGTAAAATTCTCACCACAACTTTATACCTATATTCTATATAAAGTTTATAACTAGAATTGAAAACAATTGCTTTTTATTTTATTATTATATTATTATTTTATACCCGAAATTCAATTCCAAACCCTCTGTGTTTGGATGTTTTTTGTTCAGATCTTTATATTTTAAATATTCCTGAAGCCTTTCATTTGGACTACAACTACCAAAATGCTTTCTTCCGGTATGATTAAATTGCCTTCAGAACAAAATTACGTTTTCTAATAATTTCTATTTAGGAACTCGCAGCGTTATTGCCATGCCTTTTCCGTAAACCGCAAGAATAAAAAAAATGAAAAGGTCACAAAACATAACACGCATGGAATACCTACATGTTTCTTAATATTAGTAGAAGCAGTAGTCTTGCATTACTATTTATTTTGAAGGGTCATACCGGAAGTCATTTTGTGCATCATGGCGGTGCAAGGAAGAAAGCAGACAGCTCCTTTATGTTGTAACGATTTATAGCTTCTGCATTCCCCCTCAGATTGCGATAAAGAGATATAAACGTCCTACCTGAGTATTAGTTTTAATTTCTACGCACAGACACGGAGCTTGTTGGGAAAATACGAGCGTTTGGTTTGGTGCTTACTTTGCTAGTGTGCTCCGTGAGAAGTTCAGAGATGTGCACACAGACCAAGGCGGCAGCTCTCATGGCCAGCATACTGCAAGCTGACATCGACTCGTCTGGGGTGTTTAAGTACGTCCTGATCCGCGTGCATAGCCGAGAAGAGGGGGATGACTCGGAGGTGGATATTGTCCGGGGATACGGCTGGGCTGAGTACCACGGTGAGTCAGGGGCACGCTAAAATACACCACTAGCTGCGCTTGAACACCTCATCAGTGAGCATAACAAACCGTCTCGCAGGTGACACAGCTGTGCTTCAACATCTGTTCATCTGCTCCTGTCTTAATACAGACCCATTTCCAGGGTCTGTCTCCCACCCCCGTGTTCTGCTTTCACGCCCGACTGTATGTAAATGATGGACGTGGCTATAGGGAGGCCATAAGATGTGGTCCACCTGTGGGCACCTTTCTTCACTCTTATACCTCACCTTCCTTCTCTCCATCATATCAGCCAGCTCTCTACCTTTAGGAGCACCCAGTGACCAAATGTTTAATGGTGGTTTTGAATTGTGTTATCCTATAATAGTATGTAGTATTTGTAATAGTATATGGTTGGACAGAATATTATAAACACCCTACAATAAGTGACAGCCTTCAAAATAACCATATGCATTAATCTTAAAAGATGTATTTTTCTGCATGAATGCATCTGCAGTGCTTTTGCATTTAGTGATGGCAGATCTATGCTGCTCTCTGCTGGACAACACTTAAATGTAAAACATGTCACTTTTTGTATATGTTGTCATTGTATTTAAGTAAAAGTAATTTTATAAATTACCTCTTATCGAAACTGGAAAAAAATTGTAGGAATTAAATGTCTTTACTGTCACACATAAGTTTGGCTCTATAAATAAACATACAAACTCCAAGTCACAGTTTTCATTTTTATCAGCTCTATTTGTAAGGCAGTAATTCATACTTTGATATGAAATCTATTGGAAAGGCATTTTGTTAATGAGTTATATATCTCTTTCTTCCAGCTGACATCTATGACAAGGTGGCGGAGGAGCTGGAAAAGGATGGCCACTTGGACTGTGAATGTATCGGAGGAGGGAGAATCAAACATGATCCCCAGGCCCAGAAGATCCATGTCTACGGGTACTCCATGGTGAGTGCATCCTGCTCAGTAAATACTGCAAAAGTATGAATAATATCCCATCTTCTGTTTATCCGTTTGTGGCTTAAATCAATGCTGTTTCATTCTCCTGATGTAACATGGATGTGACTCTTCATCATAGGGATTTGGAAGAGCAAACCACGCAGTGACTACTGAGAAACTGAAGGCTCGGTATCCAGATTATGAGGTGACCTGGGATAATGAAGGCTACTGAAATGAACTGTGACCAGCCTCTGCTTGTTGCCCTGTGTTCATGGACTGACAGGCATTTTCTGTAACCCTTGATTAACAGGCAGAACACGTTAAGAACTACAGAGTCAGTTGCAGACTGCATAAACAAGATCAAAGAACAGACTCAAAGGAACTCGCTAAATACCGTTATGAGGATTTTTTTGTATTAATACAATAAATTAAGTTCAGAACTACCCAACATTAATTTTTTTCACATTGTTTTCTCATGTAAAACATATAAAGCCCTTCATAGTGTAATTTGTAATTTAATAAATATCTCATTTGGAAACATTTTAAATAAATAACTGGCCGTGACAGCTTGATTGACGCCCTCTCTCGCAGACTCATTTTAGAGTCATGTTGAAAAGTCATAAATTTCTTTGGAAATTGAAGTTGGAAAGCAAACCTTGCAGGTTTTGTTGTGGGGGGGGGTATCTGTGTTTGTTGAAAAGTGTAGTTATATTATGAGCTGCTTTCCTGCATTCCTTCCATTGCACAGCAGAAAAATGACGACATCCTGTGTCTTTGCTTATCTTGTTTTTTACAGCAGCTGTGTTCCAGATACCAACATACTGTAATCTGCTCATTAAAATGGCCACAGTATAATTGCTGGTAGATAAAAGCAGTGAACTTGATGATCCTGAAGACAACCAGTGTGCTGAAATATTTTGAAATCGTGTCTAGCGCCCCATCGATACAGGATTTTTAAGACTGGTACTGGTATATAAGGATTTAAAAATCCAATATTCAGATATATCAGATGATTTTTTTTTCTGATACATGAAGCATTAACAGATTTCCATATTTGTTGTGTGTAGTTATTTATTTAATTGTTTAGACTCTGCCTGGCTCTGCTCTTTGGAAGGATTGCCAAGTGTGTTATGTTCTTTTAAAACAACATGGCAGCAAATCTTAAGTTTTCAAAATTGCATTAGACTTCTGAAACAATGTTCTTTAGGCATAATCAACCAAGGTAGAGGTGGTTGGTGATAATGCGCAGTGCCATTTTTGGCGAAAACCAGAAACTGGCAAATCACCTCACAGGCACCTCATACCAGCTGTCAAGCATGGTGGTGGAAGGGAGATGATTTGGGCTTATTTTGCAGCCACAGGACCTGGGCACCTTGCAGTCGCTGAGTTGACCACGAACTCCTCTGTATACCAAAGTATTCTCGAGTCCTTTGTGAGGTTGTCTGTGTATCATCTAAAGCTCGGCTGAGATTGGGTCATGCAACAGGACAATGATTCCAAGCACAGCGGCAAATCTACAACAGAGGATTTCACAGAAGCCTGTGTAAACTCTACTGTTGCCTAGCCTGACTGTAGGTCAAGGCAACAGTAGCCTGAATCAAGCATTTCTTGTTCCTCTGATATGTTGTAGTAGTGATATATCTTTCAAAAATAAATTCTATCACTTTAATGTCGTTAACACAAATACAGTGTTATAAACTGATAGTTTCTCTGATTAATAAAGCACAAAAATAGATGCATCTACTGGGGTAACGATGTTGGAATAATGTAAAAACGCCTTAAAGCAGGATAATGCACGTTTTTGTCTTACATGTCTATTCAGCATGACTGAGGTAAGCTAAAATCCCTTCCTGGATTTTTGACTAAATTGCAGTTTGCATCTGACTTGCTCTGCATTTCTGTATCTACCAAGTAATTGAGCAATGTACGGATGTCCGCCATCATTTGTAGGAAATTGTTTTATAGTTGTTGGCTGCAGGTGCATGCTGGGTGATTTTAAAGTCCAGTTGTTATCTCTCCAGAACAGAGAAGAGGTCAGAGTCAATAAGTAAAGTCTCTGCAGGTTGTGCAGAGACCTTCGGATTGATCTGGTGCGAGAGGGGAAGAAAGAAGATGTTTCATCTGAGGAGCTCAGCTCTCATTCTGCTGTTGACGCTGCAGTGGGGTGAGAGAACATTCAGCTAGACTTTATTCTAAAAATGTAGGGGTTAAATATTTTGTATTATATGCAGCAATAATGCTGAGCTTGTATAGCCATGCTACAGAGCAAAATAACGTGCTGAGAAGTTAGTTGATTTTGTATTATTGTATGGTCTTTACCTTACAATATAAAGCACTTTGAGGTGACTGATGTTGTGAGTTGGTGCTATATAAATAAGATTGAATTGAATTGGATTTTGCATTTCTAAGTAAGCTAAAAATTGTGTCTTCTTCAACACCTGTTAACTTTTACAAATGTAAAAATGCGTCTTTGATACTGAAGCCCCAGATAGTTAAATGGTTGAAGAATTTCTCTCAGATGCACAGTTGTTGCTGCTATGGAGCGCCTTGCTATCTTCTCTGAGACTTTATGCAAGCTGACAGTTGTTTTTCATTCCACAATTAAAGATACATTGAATTATATATGTTAACACATATATAATTCCCTGAGCCTGGTTCTGCTGGAGGTTTCTTCCTGTTAAAAGGGAGTTTTTCCTTCCCACTGTTGCCAAGTGCTTGCTCGTACTGGGTCATTTTGACTGTTGAGTTTTCTCTGTAATTATTGTAGGGTCTTTACCTTACAATATAAAGCACCATGAGGCGACTGTTGTGATTTGGCGCTATATAAATAGAATTGAATTGATATACAATTAAATTTGACACTATTTAAACAAACATGCAGATAAACGAATATGTTTTGGGGCCTTTCTGCAGCAGTTTTGAGAAGGCTTCAAAATTTTTGATGTCAGGTAATAACTTTTACTAAAAATATTTCATTTAAGCTTTGGCGAGAATGGCAATTTTTTAGTTTTTTAGCAGAGTGAGGATGGGAATATTCAGGCTCACATATCTTCTGCCTGGTCTTCCCTCTAATTCCCAGTTATTAGGTGACTAAAGCATAAAGTCTTGAGTCTTAATCAGAGACCTTTGGTTGGATGGTTGCCTTCAGATGGTGTTAACTTGATCAGTTCTCTGTGGCCTTTGAGCCTGTTGACATTAGCTCAATGTAGCTGTAAATCTTTGGCAGTATTGAGTCATGAGTAAGTGAGTGTGGGCCTGAGTCATACGTCTTGAAGCAAAGGTGGATAATATGTGAGTGTTTTTGATCTTTGGATGGAAAGTATTTGCATATTTGCATCAACCCTTAACAAGTTAGGGCCTCTGCTGCCACTCTGCTGTCCTTCAATGGGATAATTACTTTTTACACCACGACCATAAATATCTGATGGCTAAAGTTACTTGTTCCAGGCCACAGTGTTCTTTTTTTTGGGGGGGGGGTATTGAGCATCTCATACAGCTTTGATCAGCAGGTGGAATTTCATGGAGCAAAAGAAAACAAAGTTTGGCCTTTGTGTTTTATACTATTACCCAGCTGCTGGCTCCTCAGCTCAGCCATGTCAAGCTTCTGCAGGAAGATGTAACTTTGTGCAAGACTGTCCTGACTGGAGTGATGAGCAAGACTGTGGTAAGTTTCAAAAAAGCCATTTAATCCTATCTATAATGAGATTCTTTTTATCATTTATTGCCATTGTCTCAAAAATGGGAAAATTACTTATGGCCCAGAGACCTGACTATAGATCCATGTTCAGATGTTACAGCCTGATAGTCTCAGTATAATCTCCTCAAGCTGCCCCTCTCACCTCACACAAAGTAAATTGTTCCCTGTCTTTTTATTTCCATTCTGAGGGAGGGGATTTAAACTAGGGGAGGGCACGGTACATCTGCATTACACTATGAAGAGGTCCCTATACATTATTTTACAGCTTTTACCTGTGTGTGTGTGTGTGTGTGTGTGTGTGTGTGTGTGTGTGTGTGTGTGTGTGTGTGTGTGTGTCACTGTGTTTGACATGCACATTTCCCCATTGTGGGACTAATAAAGATATCATCGTCATCATCAGTACTGCTAAGCACGAAGCATGGAGTGTCAGGGAATGTGAAACCTGATCCTTTTTGGATCTGTGTGTAGTGTTGGACTAATTTAATTATGTTCTCTATCTTAAGGCTACAATGGAAAAGGATTTGTCTGTGACTTTGAGGATGAAGGAATGTGTGGATGGACTGACGAGTTGTCCAGTGGAGAATACAAATGGGAGAGACGTCAGAGAGGGGAAATAGTCCCAGACAGTGGGCCGTCCTCTGATTACACCACCGGCACAGCCACTGGTACAGCATAGTCTTTTATGTTCTCATGCTTATATGCTACGAGGCACAAGCAAACACCCAAGTCATAGTTGCATTAGTACAAGGTATTTTGGAAAGTCAGGCTAAAGCATTATACTGCACTAAACTGCAATGTCAATAACTTAAAATGTCCTGTTCAATGTTTCTTATTACTTAGGTTGGTTCATGGGAGTCAGTGCATTGAAGGCAGAGTTGCTCCATACTGCAGTTCTGATCTCTCCGCTTATTAATCAGACTTCAACAACGTGTCGTCTTCAACTCAGATACTTCCTGTGGGACTCAGGTAATAACTGCAGCACACATTCAAACAACCACATTTGGACACTTGTGTTAGTCTTGTTTTCTGGTCATACCAAGTTTTAGTTGTCATTTTAAAACTAAAATTGATTTCCCCTGCCCTGTTATTAAAATACAGTTTGCATTTAATTTTTACTGTAGGTCACACCGGTCTGGGATCTACACCCTTGTGGGCATCCATTCTTTACCCAGATGGTGGAGAGGCTGTTGTTTGGCGTCCTGAGGCATCCAGTATCCGTGCCTGGAGGGAGGCCCTCATTTTTCTGGGCCGTATTCCCTCAGCTTTTCAAATCCGTCTTCACTCGCAGCGCTCAGTGGGGCAAAGAGGAGATGTGGCCATAGACCAGCTGGAGTTTCTAGACTGCGCTCTTCCCTGTAAGCCCCTCAAAACATCCCATTTGCGAGGAGGCCCTGCACTTTTTTGAGTCAATGTGGAGTGTTTCACAATCAGTTAATTCCAGCAAACTGATCAATAAGTTACGATTGTTTTGATTTTTTTTTTTGGATCATCAGCACCACTCTATGGGGGAAACTGTTCAGCAGGAATGGTGAAGTGTAACAACGAGGCCTGTGTGGAGGAGCGACAGCTCTGTGACGGCAGCGATGACTGTGGCGATGGATCTGATGAGCACAACTGCAGTGAGAAATCAAATTTCACCTGAATCCCATAATAAATATGTAGGGATATGCTCAGAGATACCATATATTAGTCACAATACAAAATAACAGAATGGAAAGTGATGACTGTTTCCTGACAAAATCAGCATATGAAATAGCCTGTGAATGGTTATTGGTTCTTAAAAATAATCTGATTTCTTTGTTAATCATTGCTTAACAAATCTGACTCTTGAACGGGAAACCTGTGCACAGGGTCCTTTGACCCTGACAGAGAGTAATGGGCCTGTGCAGTTAACCAAAAATGAAAATTCAATTACAATTATGATTTCAAGCATGTGTGAAAATATTGATAAGCTGCATTATTTCTTGTTTTGGTATATATTTAATAGCTTCATGGCTTAATAATTAAAGCCTGATGCTCATTTTTGAAATTATGGTCCCAACAGTAGTAAAATAGATGATGGTGCAAAGTATGCTTTGGACGAGCCTGTGACAAAAAGAATGTTAAATAAATGGCATAGTCAGTAGCAAGTTTTATGAAGTAGTGCACAGAAACAGAAATTTACATCAATGTCTTTTAGCTTTTGTAAGAAATGCTCGAATAAAGTGCTGCTGCTGGAATGGCTGCTATGTTCTCCCGAAGCAAAAACCCTGATTTTGGACTCAGTACTTCATAAAACAGAGTTCATCTTAAGGAGAATGCACAGGATCAAGAGGCAATACAGGAAAGGGGCAGACAGTGGTAAAAAATTCTAAATGACATTTATAAAGCAGGTTTGAGGTTTCAAAATAAGTGCAGAAGATGTCCTGGTGGTCCATCTTTTATGTACAATTTTATCGTGGCTGTGATGCTGTGTTTGAGATCACCACTCACTGTTTGTTGTGCCCCCAGCTGAATATAATCGCTGTGACTTTGAGGCTGACCTGTGCATTTGGGACCTGAGGTCAATTTCCAAACTGAGATGGGTGAGGACAAATCAGGAGCTGATATCCAACGTGGATCCTCTGAAAGGACCAGGCAGAGATCATTCTAAAAACACAGCGTCGGGTATAATATTCTGACAAATCAGAGCAAACTTGTGTATTTTCACTGGAGTTATTTTAAATGTCCTTGTATTAGAAATAACTAAATGATTAAAAATGACAAATCTTTAAAAATTATATTGTTTTTATTGCAGGCTACTTTCTCTATGTCACTGTCCCTGATGAGGGTCTTTCAACAGACTGGGCCTCCTTCCAAAGTCACCCTCTTGAACCCACCAGTAGTTCACATCCTTGCAAGGTGAGTCACAAACTGTCGCCTTCTTTACCCAGAGACGGTTTTATTTTTATAGTTACCCCACTGTTTCCCTGTGATCTCAAATACTCAAATGCCTTGAAAAGGTAAAAATGTGGAAAACATCATTTACAAAATGAAATAACAATTTCATAAATTGAAAAGTGTCGTTTCACTCCTCATTTTTAAATCAGTGCTGTTAATAATAATTGAATTTTAGATCAAATAAAAATATTTTAGGCATAGTATGAACCTAATCTCACTAGCTTCCTGTACCTGCCTGCTGTAGGTGGTGATGTACACTCATCAGTTTGGGCCGAGGTCGGGCGGTTTGACGGTGATGGTTGCAGATCAATATATCTACCCAGTGTGGGAGAGAGGTGGGTCTCTGGGTGACCTCTGGGTGAAGGCAGAGGTGGAGATTACCACCAATGTCACATTTCAGGTGAGTACCTCTAACAGGTGAGTTAATATGGGTGCCACAGACTGAAAGGCTCTGACCCCCGTAGTCTTTAATCTTGTATGAGGAACGACTAACATATTCTGAGCCTGTTATCGAAGAAGAACACAAAGCTGGGGCCCGGCCGATTAGTGCTCTGTATGTAAATACAAGAAAACAAATGCTAAAATCTACTGGGAGCCAAAGTGAAGAGTATAAAATAGGAGTGATGTGAGTTTGCTTACTAGAATGTGTTAATAGTCTGGCTGCAGCATTTTGTATAGCTAGTGATGTGTTGCTCACAAAAGAGCCGGCTCTAAGAGCCGATGCTTGGTAGTGAATCAGAAGAGCCGACTCCCGTCGAATGAGAGCCGGCTCCCCAATTTCTTATTAGCTCTGCTCACAAACCTGAGGACAGGGGCAGAACTGATGGGCACACCATGCAGCCAATCACACAGGGGGACATGGGATTATACCATTAAGTTAAAGCAGAGGGGGAGATAATTGTTTCACCATGTGTGGTCATAGTCCAGGTACAAACAGCGGCTGCTAAAACACGTGAATATGAGTGATGCTCGTAAAAGAAGCAGCATTTGGCATTTAAGGAAATTGGAAATAGCAGAGCAGAGTGCCGTCATTGCAAATTGAAAATTACAGTGAGAGCAGGTTCCACCACAAACCTGCACCGACATATAAGAACTGTCCATCACTTGGTGCAGTTGGAGGAGAAAGGGCAAGCTGGGTCTCCATCTAATGACCCTGCTGAGTCTGGTCCCGAACAAACAACTGTTGTGGCATACCCCGCCCTCCCCAAAACTGCAACTATAACCTATATAAATATAAAATATAAAAATAAGTCAGTGTGTTTGTTTGTCCTGTGTTCCATTAAAAGTTTATTTAAAATGTTAAACAAAAGTAAGATTTTTTTTTTAACAGGACAAAATAACGCAATTATAAAATTTATCATAAAAAAGAGGGCATCTCAGCACACAAACCATTCATTTTTGCTTATTTAGGCTAAAATATGAGGCTACAAATGATAACAAGTAAAGAGCCGTTCGAGAGCCCAAAGAGCCGGCTCTTCTTTGGGAGCCGAGCCTAAAGAGCCGGCTCTCTGAAAAGAGCCGAACTTCCCATCACTAATAGCTTGGAAGCGTGAACGAGATGACTCATCATCTCATGGGTTTTGTTCCCAATGTTGTGACGAGTCTGCGTCTCTGTCCCTGTGCTTATTTGTTTCCTGTTTAACTTTGTCAGTCCTTGTCGCTTATGCTGTGTTTAGTTCTACTTCCTGGTCTTGGCTTTTGCGATTCCCTGCACCTGTGCTTCCCACCTGTTCCCTGTTCCCTCATTAGTCTTTGCGTATATATTGTCTGTGTTTTCCCCTTGGCCCAGTTGTTGCGTCGTCGTCAAGGTTCTCTGCTAGCTGTGTGCCTCCTAGTTGTTTGTGTCTCCCTTCTGTTCTCTAAGTCTTCGTATCATGGACTCTGTTCAGCCCTGAGTTTGGATTTTGTACTTTGAATTCTGTGTTTTGTTTTCAACAAGAGCCTCCAGCATTAAAGCTGTTTTTTGAGTCAGCTCTGTATTCACTCGTCTTGCTATTGGGTCCAACCCTGCCTGCTTCACAGCCCACATATGACAATATTCATGCATAAATAACTAAGTGGTGGTTTAAGAGAACCACAAAATCAAAGAAGTCCTACTTTACTTAGTCCTAAAATGAACCCACTGGAGATTACGCTGTTACACTGTGGCAATAAAAAAACAAAACAATTCTTTACAGGTGACAATTAAGGATAAAATAAAACATCTCTTTTAAAAGGCACAAGCTGAGAATATTTTGAGATCATATGACCTGATTTTTATTTTATTTAGATTTATTGAACTGCAAATTCAATTTTGTATTTTTGTTACAAAATAGATATCCGGCAGCTTGGAAACAAGTATTTTGATTTATTTTAACTTCATTTATAGTGTAATTTCAGATAATTATAGCAGAAATTTAAAATAGGCACTCTGCTCTGTTGACTTCTTTTCTTCCTACAGATCCTGATTATGGCAGCAATCAGGAATTTTGCATATGGCGGTATTGCTATTGACAGCATTGTGCTGTCTCCCGAATGCCGCTTATCGACTGGTAAGCTTCTTACTTGTCTTCACTTTAAGAGGAAAAAAAAAATCACCTGCAGGGAACAGGTATAAACATCTTCTGCAGTTTGATCATTTTCTCTCATGTTCTCCTCTTCAATAGTAAATAATTCTTTTGGAATACCCCCTAAACCCCCCAAAAATCCATGCGCTGAACCGGATCAGATGTGTGATTTTCATGTTGACTGTGAAGGAGCGGAGGATGAAGCCAAATGTGGTGAGTGTTATGAAAAGGTCTGCAACGTTTTAAATGATGTGAAATGTAAGTGAAGCTGAATTCAGAAGGGTGTTCCTAAACTTAACCAACTTTATTCATAATAGCTACTTTATTTAAAGAAGAAAATTAATATAATTGAAATAATATGGTTATGGTTGTCTTTTTAATCACTCATTTTGACTACAGTATCCCCATACATCTGTTTTGCAGGGGATTTCTCTTACACTCAGGGAGGCTCAGGCTGGACTGACACCAGCCTTGGGACTCAAGGTTGGGTGCTATATCAAAATTCCACAGCCAAAGGTACAAACAGTTCTTTCTGTTATTCATTTATTGATATTTATTTGTTTCACAGTAAAATATATTCATATGTGTCTCAGAGGAATACCTATATGTAGCGAAGGCCCCAGGCCAGCAGCTGACTCAAGCCCAAACACGGACCCCCCTCCTGGGCCCCACTGGGCCCGTCTGTAGCATGAGCTTTGATTATGCACTAACTGGGAATCCCAGTTATATTGGTAAGTTGTTATCCTGCATGTCTTATTTTTTCGCCGAACACAAACTTGGTGCATGATATATAAGTCTGTTAACATCTTTCCGCTGTAGGTAATCTGTCTGTCAGAGTGATCGACAGCGTAATGGGCATGGGGCCTAAACTGTGGGAGTTTGATGGCAAGACTGGAACAGAGGCAGAGGAGTGGCAACACGCTGACATACTCATTGGGTTCAGGAAGCATCGCTTCCAGGTCAGCTTTATTTTAAGGGTTTCACTTTAGTTTTGCTGCTCAGGTATTCATCATTTTGCTCAACTGATGAGATGCAACCCCTCTGAGACTGGTGTCACAAAAATAAGATTCTGATACTAGCATCATTAAAGGGAGCCTATTATTTTCATTTCCGCTACCCTCTGCTGGAGTACCTTTGTGCACCACTGTAATAGTGCATGTGATAGAATATAGGAAAAGCATTATAGGTTGCCTTAAAGACTTTTTCTTAATCTGTTGGCTCCAAAAATATCAGTCATATAGCAAAATATATTTTTAACCAATTGGACCACTAAAAAAATCCCAACATGGAAATATGAAATACAATAGATAAGATTTTTTTGTGATTTTAAAATCAGACAATAAAACAGCTGCATTTTATTTATCTCACTGGAGCTCTTTGTTTCATCTTTTCCAGCTGGCATTTGAAGCTCACACTGAGAAACTTTGTCCTTGTACCAAGATTAAAGTGAAAAATGTTAAATTTACCAGCTGCCATGCTGGCTATTATCCATTTTCTCCAACAGGTAACTTTAATATCTGCTTATAGTTTGCATAAATTGCAATGTGTACTTTATTATTTTTTCAGTAAATAGCTTAGTACTTAAAAAACAAGGATTTTTTTTTGACCAGGACTGTCATGTAACTTTGAAGAGGGACTATGTGGGTGGTATCAGGACAGCAGCGACAACTTCGATTGGACGGTGCTCAGTGGGATGGACCACACCATCAGTGTTGGTAGGCTCATTTGATAAAATAAAATAAACATGACACTGATGGAAAACACAACAAAAGTACTTTATATTAATTAAATGTAATTCGTTTTTGTGGTTAGTTGCTTTAAAATATTATATGGTAGTTTTGAAATTGCAGATACTAATTTTGTTAAGCATTAAGTGATTGCTATTACAGTGTGTCATTGTGTGATGCTGATCCATCTTTCTGTTGATGTCCAGGCAGAAGCCTTGTTGTGAACATGTGGAGTCCGTCCCTGCACGGTTTGTTTGGACGCTTAATTTCTTTTCCACAGTTACCGGGTCCCAAAGATTACTGCCTGTCTTTCTTCTACAAAGTCTACGGGCCAAACACGGGTGATGATAATTTGATAATTTAATGAAAATCTTTTTTTAAAATGGCATGTTTGTTGATTTGAAATTAAACATTGCTTCTTCAGTTTAAAAAAAAAAAATCTAATGATTTTCTTCCAGGCACTCTGAATGTGAAGCTAACAGATGGCAAAGGTTATGAGATGGTCCTCTGGACCCAGAGTGGAGCTCATGGAAATGTTTGGCATGAAGCACACTGCCCAGTACCTCAACAGATCTCAAAATTTCATGTATGTAATCATTGAAATCACTAAACAAAGGGGAGCCATCCATCCATCCATTTAATTCAGCACTTACCCAAACTAGGATCATAAGGTGCTGGAGCCTACCCCAGCTGACAGAGTGAAAGGCACGGTACATCCTGGACAGTCACAGGGCTGATCGGAAATATTTTAAACAAATCATTCAAAATAGTTTGTTTTAAACAGTTTGATGTTTATGCTAAACTTTGTCCCCTTGTGGTAAAACAAAATGTCACTGCATTACCTCCTACCTTGAAGACAGATCAGCCTCAGTTACCTCTTTTTTTAACCTATCTTCATCCTTGATGTTTTCAAATAAAGGTATTATTGCTTATTTATGTCTGCATTTTATCTGAAGCACAGACGTCGAGTCTCTGTAAAGAACTTTGTCCAATATTGTTTTTTTAAATAAATTATTTGACTTGAGTTGATGATCTTAGATTAGTCTTTTTCAGCAAAAAAAACCCAACAGAAAGTAGTAAGATAACTGCAACATGATGAGCGTTAATATCATCTTCCTTCTTTCCTATCTCACCAACAGCTGATGTTTGAAGCAGTTCGCTCTGGCTATGACGGACTCGTGGCCATCGACGACGTGGCGTTCTTGGATAATCCATGCACCAACCTAAGAGTGTGTTCCTTTGAAGGCCAACAGTGTGGGTACACCAGCTCTAGTAAAGTTCAGTGGCTCCACCTCAGTGGATACACATCCTTATCAAATGGGCCCAAAATTGACCACACTCTGGAGACTGATCTGGGTGAGAAACAGTCCCGCCATTTAATATTTGAACGGAAAACTGAGAAACAGAGAATCGTGTTCATGCAGCTGTATGATCTGTATCCAGGTTTCTACATGGTTGTTAACACCGGAGCAAGCGTCCTTCCCTCAGGTAGCGCCGCAGTCCTCACTTCACCTGTTCACCGAGGAACTGCCCGTACTGAGTGTCTACATTTCTGGTATCACATGGGAGGAGTGAATCCTGGTGAGGCAGCTTCACAAAGAAAACACAAACATGACAAAAGGAAAACAAAAGTTGAACTAACTGAGTGTGTCTCGCAGGTTCTCTTGCGGTGTATGTGAAGACCGTGAAGGGAGAGAGAGTGAAGATCTTTACGAGCAGCCTGAATCAAGGAGGTGTGTGGCGTCTTGGTTATGCCAACATTTCGACTGACCTCAAGGACTGGCAGGTACAGTGTGGAGGCAGTTACAGACTTTGTTAAGTCACTTATAATGTGATAAATTAATGAATCTTTTACATAGAATAAACAGCTTTCTTATTTTTATTAGATACATTTATTTAAAAAAATATAAACTATAATGAATTCCATTTCAGAGGTCTGCCTGTGTGAAAATCTTGAGCCATCCCACATCCCACATATAACAGACACCTTAAAAAAGACCCATTTTAAGATGCATTTTCAGACACTTTGCTACTGGCAGCCTGTTGCAAAAACACATCATTTGTTCCAGTTTCAATCTATTTAAAAAATGGCAAAGATAGCACAGTTTGACGGGCATAGAGTAGTATTTTTGCACCAAGACGGTGATTCCAAGGTGTTTCTAGCTATTAGCTGAAAACATGGCATATATCGGCAATCTGTGCACTGTGTCCTTAAAAATACTGAGGAAACTGAACAAGTTGAGAAAAACGAAGCAGACCTAAAAAGGTATCTAAAACAGATAAGCTTACTGCTATTATACCAAAGTGGAAATATTGCAGAATCAAACTCACACATTCATCTGCAGTGCAGGAGCCCCCTCCCCAAGTACAGTGATTTGTCTGCAACAGCATGTGTCTTACTGTAACACTTTGAGCTGTGACAGTTTGCTACATCAGCAAGGAAGACTGCTCAAGGATACCATTCGCCCAACGAACCCACGACCCTGAGATTAAAAGTCTCATGCTCTTCCAAATGAGCTAGCTAGGCTCCACTCTTAGCTTTACTTCACTGGCTGAGGTTTGAGCCCCTGCAGCCAAAACTTGGCTTTCATGGGCAATATTACCACTTGGGTGGTATGAATTTATGAAGTGGCAGCATTTGAATCTGCAGCAGAATTTATTTGAGAGTCTGCATTTTTCAAAACGAGCCTAGATATTGTTTTTACAGACATTAGGTCTTCTCCAGTCTTACTGCCCAAGGCACTTTAAAAGTGCTGGATGACTGAGTGCTTTGGCTGTATTAAGCATTTAACTATTAAGTGATGTCTCAAGACCTCTGCACAGATCTATGGACCTTCTGTTTGTTGTTGCAGTTGGAGTTTGAGGTGGTCGGAGCCAGAGGGAAAGACTCTTACATTGCAATTGATGACATCTTCCTTTCACGCTATCCATGTGAAGATCAAGGTTTGTACTGTCAATATAGGCATTAAGACTGCAGTAAAAGCTGCTTTCACTTACTCACAAAGGGTCACCATAGCAGGTAGCTCTGGATATTTTGATTTGGCAGATTTTTTTCATTGGATACCCATCCTGATGCAACCCCCAAGGGTTTAGTTTTCCCTCTCAGGCATGAACTGAGCCTCTTTTGCTTCTTGGGCCAAATGTGTGAACCACAACACTATAAATTTACTCACTTTTAAGACTATAGTGAATGGACTTAAAAAATATGGTATTCTTTAGAGATATTTTTGTATATATTCCATTTTTGTTCATGTCAGCGCAGTTACATTTATAGGATTACAGCTGCATATTTAAAGTTAGGTGTTAAGTGTGGTTTTAAAGAGCCACACTCACTGCTGTTCTGGAGGAAGAGTTTTTATGTTTGAAAACCAGTGTGAAAGACAGATGGCCAAACAGACCCTTCGGAGTTGCAGTGATGGGAAATGTAGAAGACTCTGACCTTGTGTCATGTGTTTCTCAAACAACTTAACTTGTGTTTCTTTTGTGTTATTTAACTTCATTCCAACATTGGTGCACTTACACTAATAAATACAAACATACACGTTAAAGTCCATACTCTGATGGCCATAAATACATCAAAGTCCAGACACTCATAATAGGTTTGGAAAAGTAATAAATAAATTTTACAATTTAATAGGCCCTCTTTAATATTACATCCTGCACAGTATTGCACAGTTGTAGTTTTGTGTTTGTTTTGTTAAATTCCTCAGGTTCCAAGTGTAGTATGGAGAATGGGATGTGTAGCTGGAGCAACACTCAAAACACAACCATAGACACACTGGACTGGGAGCTGACGAGTGTGGAGACAGAGCGTCACTACCCCATCCCACCTGAGGACCACACGCTGGGCACAGAAAAAGGTAAACCAGAGAGAAACAAACAACTAGAGAGCTACTTTGTGGCAGATGCTGCGAAGCCACACTTTTAACCACTTTCCCTTTTCCTTTCTGCTAGGTCACTTCCTGTTCTTTCCGAGCAGCAATCGGACAGAAGTCAGTCAAAGTGCTCTGCTGCTGAGCCCTCCCCTGCCCCCAACTAAAGGCACCTGCCTGAGATTCTGGGTCTACAAAACCCAGTCATGTAAGAAAACACGTGCTAGATTTATGTCTGTTTTGAATGCATTTATCTTTCAGTATTTTTAGCATTTTTTTTATGCACGTCTTTAGCGGACTGCCGCCTGAATGTGTCGAGACTCTCTGGAGGTCATTTCAGCCCGCTGGCTGATACTGAACTTGGTGGATTGTGGAAACGTTTTGACATCAACATCACATCTACTGAGGAATACCAGGTCAGACTCACACTTGTAACAGATGACTAAATATAGTCCTCATATTCTACTGTTTCTATTCTTATATGTAAGTGTACAGGACTTAGTGCTATCTCTGCATTTGCTGTTAACAGATTGTGTTTAAAGGGGTCAAAGGCACTGCAGGTGTGATTGCTCTGGATGACATTGAATACACCATTGGGATCAACTGCGCCAACAAAGTCACAGATCCACTGAAACGTATTCACACAGTTTTTTTTAACCAATCAAAATAATTAAATAAAATATGTTCACAATATTTTCCAGTTATTCCAGCACAAAGTACAAAATTATGAAATTTGCAACACAACACAGTTCCCTTTATTTTTTTCCCATGTACTCTGATGTCATTTGTACTAATCTACAGTATTGTGAAAATGAAAGTACACCCTTTCATTTCTAAGGTTTTAGAAATTATATTTTAATAATCAGCCATTTGACTAAATTTCTAACTATAATGTAAAGTTTAGCTTCACCGCATTTCCTGAGACCAGATACTAAATCATTCCCATCTCTCCCGTAGCCTCGCCAAACCGAAACAATGCAGGAGGGATCGCGGCAGCCGTGATTGTACTTCTCCTGCTCTTCGGCACGCTGGTCGCTCTGCTGGTTTTCTACCTGCGAACACGCCAGACATCTACTTCCTCATCTGGTCCTGGTTTCAGTAATGACACATATGAATCAGACCTCACAGTGAGTAAATGTGGCATTCAAACCCTTCACAACACTTACCCAGAATTCGAAAGCATTATCCATTTTATCAAAAAATACAGATTTTGACCTACTGTATTGAATTAATCGTCAGTAATTAATTATTAATTAGAGTTCACTTCAGCAGGACCATGTTATGGTTGCACAGGCCCAAAACCATCCAATGGCATCTGGGTTCAACAATGTCTCTGTGAGTATAAAGTACAATACCTTTTTAGAATATCACATTTGCTCTTTTTATTTAAGAGGAGAAACAGATCTCTATTCACTCTAATATTGGCAAGTTCATAGACTTTTCTGCCACAAGAGGGCAGAAATTAGCTCCAGAATACCGCATTCATACCAGAGACAAGGTAACATGGTACCTGCTGAAGTCCTGTCTGTCTCCACCTGTTGAATGTCCATTCATATATTTTCTTACCAGAGTGCTGATTTACTGGGTTTTCACATCAGGGAGCCTTTTTTTATTTTTATTTCAGGGATTAAAGCTTTAATTTCCATTGATGAAGATAAGAATTATTGCCTCTTTGCCTCTTTATTTTATGTTTGAATTTCATAAATATGTAGACAAATAGATGTTGTCTTTTATGTAGCAGTTTATTCAAAGATTAAAGTTGCACTTCACGACAGTCAGACTTTTTTTAAAATCTTTCTGCAGGTCTCTACTAACACTGGAGAGAGGGAGGCGGCATGAGGCTCAAGGTGCAAAAGTCCCACCACCCAAAGGTGGTTTTGTGAAAGAAAGGCGATATCACAGTAGAAGAACTGCTTGTGTCGGCCTTCCATGACACACGCACACACACACACACACACACACACACACACAATGCAAGCATAGCCCACACACTGACCCATGGAAGTAGGCCTAAGTGGTGAAGCTGCCTCAGATCAGATGGGACCTTCGAGGGTTGCACCTCTCTGGCTGTGGACTGACAGAAGTCAAAAGGACAATGTCTAATGTGTTGTGGATGAAAATTAGGTTAATTTTTTCTAAATCATGACTGGGCACAGCCCGTGAATGACAGGTCAATCCTGTTTAGGTTTGTCAGAAAGCTCCAACAGTTTGATTTTAAGTGCAACCAGTTTGTAGAGATTTCAGTAGTTTAAGCTCTTTTTGGGGGGGTCCTAAAAGGGGCACTCCTCTTACTTTAAATTAAATAATTTTCTAGTTGTGGGTCTGTAAAACATTATTATATCTTTGTCAGTACATAACTTATTTTCTTAGCTTTAGCCTAGACTATATGTTTACAACATAACAACTAAACTAGGACACTGGAATTTGAAAGTATGGCACTTCACCAGAAACAGGGGTCTAATGAAGAACCCTTGAGTTGCAATATGGATGTAAAGCCAAACTCACATTTAGGACTTAAAGTCAGAATTTCTCCACCTCTAGTTTGTCACTCAGAAAGAAGGAAAGTTGAGGAGTGCCCCTTTAAAGAGAAAGGACAAGAAGACTGGAAACAGGCAGGTCAAAACCTTAAGGAACTTTGATATAAAAGGAAGCTGACATGTGTTCAGAAAGAAAGTGTTGGATGAATGCAATTTTTTGTGCTTGTTGGAGGATTAACTTTATTTTAAAACAATCTGTATTTGAGTTCTGATAATAAATAATAAATATATAGCATATATAGCACACACATATATGTGTGTGTGTGATACATGTGTGTATGTGTGTGAAATTGTGGTAATCTTTATTGTTCTTGGGGTTTATGAAATTATAATTTGTTTGTGCAAAATTACCACAGAAATTAATGAAAATTACAGAGACCCTAAGGTCAAGTTGACAATTAAAATACAAAAAATTAAATATGCAAAATGTAATTACCTAGTGAGGACAGGTTTTAACAAGATAAAAAGTCGTTTTTACAAGGCAAATATTTTTGTACACAAGGAAAAAAAAAATCACCGTATGGGACTTCAGAGGCTCCACAGATAAATCATTAAACTTTAATTGTACCAAATATTTTTATGATTTCTTTAATCACATTCAAATTGCCTTTTTTTCTCAGTAAAAGCAAGAAAGCAGCATATTTCACACAGTTTGTGTGAAATATGTTGACTAAATATTTATATCTAAATAATATATGGACGCAATAAGACTAAATGGCCCATGAGTCAAAGGATGAATGACAGCCTAAAGTGGAAGAGCGTTCGTGGGTGCTCTTAAGTGGTAACTCAGTTGCCTGGTTCATCCTTAGGCAGAGGGGATGACGACATGATGCCCTTAGCAACGGTCTCGTCTCTACGGCAACATCCTCCGTGGTCCCCTCTCTGCTGTTGTCACCGCGGCTCTCATCTGTTGCCCGTGAGACGCACAGAAACCACCGCTTCCACTCGGACGAATGGGATGATTTTGGAGGATGTTGCGTTGCCATGGGTGTAATCCGAGCGACCACCGCGACAGCCGTTTGTGTCTCGCGACTTAAGTGCCCAAAGTGGGCAGGGGGCAACTTGGGCACGAACCTCCTTCTTGGTCTTAGTCATCATCACTCGTCTGCCATCCCGCACAAGATCGTACACCCGCAGCCTCGTGCTTCTCGTTCACCCCGGTTTTATTTGCGCCAGCTGCTTCTCGTCCAGCGGCTGAATGGATCCCGCCGTGCTCATCTTCCTGCTGTACGTGATGATCGCGCACGACCTGGTCTGCGGCTGGATTCAGTACCGGAGACAGAGCGCCAAGCCTCGCAAACGAGCTGTTCGACCTCTGCTGCGCTCCAGGTGTGTGTGTGTGTGTGAGTGTGTGTTTCTGTGGATGAATGGCTGTGATCAATCTTTGTTAATCAGTACTATTAACCCCCTGCTGTCCATAATCGTTCTTAAATAAATGTTGGGGGGGGGACACGAAGAAAAGACGTATTGTAGAATTTGGTCCCTTTTTTTCTAATAAAATAAAATGAAATAAAAAAAAGAAGTAATTTACTAAAATACTGCTTACCTTTGTTACATTTTCAAATAAAGCAGCCTAAAAGTTATCCAATGCCAGCGCAGCAGCTGGTGATTCATATCTAGGTTGACCACAGTCTGTCAGACATATCTGTCATGAATGATATCGAGTCACTTTAAGCCAGAAAGAACATTTTTGTCACAAGGTAGAAACTGAAATCAGTACTTTGTTGTATATGCTTTATTTATCCAGGTAGCAAGTGAGAAAATGTATTTTTTCAACAAAGATCTGACCAAGACAGAAACAGAAATTACAACAAATACAAATTAATGGGTCTATAAAGATATTTTAAGTGGCCAGAAATGATTGGATTGATAATAATGTAGAACCCAGAGTAGGTATAGTAATGCAGAGAAATCAGGATACTTGTAAAACAGCTAATATCTTTATTTTTTAACTCCTTCATAACTCATGCTACATAAACAAGGATAAGGTATAAAAAAAATACATACAAACATTGGAAATTACTTTTTGGTATGACACCAGTACACAAATTTCCCTCTTTTATTTTCTTGTCCCTGAAGATGACTTTTCATCTGGTCTGGTGTCTGATTCCTGTCCATGTACTCAAAATCAATATATTCCTCTTTTAAGGGGCAACATGTTCTTACTCAGAGGTTGGAGTGATTTATTTATATTAATTTTAATATGTTATTATTTCAACATGTGATATTAAATATCACAAAAGAAAAAACTTGGTTGAGTTGGGTTTTTTGGGGGTTTTTTTTAAATAAAAAGTCAGCTACTTGGTCAGATTTAGATACTAAAAACTAATCAGGTCCAACATGTATGCTGTGTGCTGGGCGGCAAGTCTTACCTCAGAGTGGACAAAGAGAACCTTTTATTTCATCAACCTTGTTTTGAGTTCAGTTATTAACTCAGGTGTTGTGATGTATATTAGAGATGGCTTACTGTTTCTTGGACTCTTTAACTTTAATAAGGTTTCCGTTCAGATTGTTTGTATTTCCTCCTCAGTACCCGGGTGTGTCAGGGAGCCTGGAGGGCAAGCATCCAGTCGGTCAGGACTAACAGAGGAACAAGGGACCTGAGGAAGTGTGGTCGCATTGTGAGAAAGGCCTAAAAAAACAAAAAGGGATACGTTGGACACTTAAGGACACTTACTGAGGAATAGTGACTTCTGAGTGTAAACTGGTCTGCAAACCAGATCCAGGTCTTCTCATCTTTAATTTCACTGAGCATCTGGGCATTTCAAACACGTGTTACTGTGGATATTTCTGTGAAAGCAGTTGGCAGCTTTACTTAAAAAAAAACAAAGTCTTTCTAATGCAAGTCAAGAAGCAAATAGCCAAACTGCTCATTTTCTGCTTTTTTTTTTTCCAAAAAAGGTCAGAACATAAAGTATTGCATAAGTTGAGCTGTACCCATACAAATGCTTTCAGCACTTTTTATATTATTATTTTCCAGACAAACCTATGCTAACCTTCATTTTTCATGTCATCAGCTATCTTTGGATAGTGTTGCTGCCTGGTCAGAGACTTTTGCACAGCTCAACAAGCAGTCAGAGGGGATGTTCGATTTCCAAGTGCCTCTTGCATGGCAGCATGTTAGCATTAAGCACCTTCTCCCAACAGATGAGAGTATCAATGCCGTAAATTCATGTTAGATCGTAAGTTTTTGTGCAGTTGTAAACTGCAATAAAAACATACAGTTGTCACAACATCTAAAGGCAAACCTGGGCTTCCCTTAAGTGTGCCTCGGCACACCATTTGGGAACCACTGGTTTAATGGGATAAAGACTCATTCTGTGCCTTAAAGCCAGGAACCGTCTCAGAACAGCAACTACAAGCTTTTTTCTTTGTGTTGAATAATTGCTCCAAGCAGCTTAGAGTACAAGACAGAACGATTAATGTTGGACTGCTTAACAAAGAGAAATCAAAGTGGAATCATTATTATTGGTTTGGATATTACAATTATTGCAACTGTTTGCAGTTCAAGGTTCTGTTACACATTAATTCTGCTATAAAGCCTCACTTTAACCCATGTTATATTAAGGGAATGCAGAGGCAGTGCATATAGGTGCTAAATAAGTTAAGAAACTGGGGAACCCAGTTTTCATGTTCCTATTATATGCCATTCCTTCAAATCTGGAAATACACAACCCTAGTAACATCAGAAAGTCTCCATTTAAAATACAACTTGATTATTTGATGGCGGCAGTAAAAAGAAGTGTTGATGAAGATATAAAAATACTTTTAAGTTAATTCAAGGGTGGCTAACCATTTCAGATACATATGCTGCCATGCACTGTATGTCAAATACAACAAAAATTGTGTGTTACCTGGGAGGCAGTCAAACAGACACACATGCACTGTGGATAGCAAGCTATTTAACCCAAGCTGCTTTAATCTCAAACCAAAGTGCTGGATAAATTGAGATGATGATTTAATGGCAAGATTTCACTTTCACACTGTAATGTCAGTTTGACTGTGGCACCAGGGTAGATTGTTTTCACTTACGTTCTAAATGGTTAATAATAATTCAGCCCGAAACAAAGCTGTGGCCCAAGCCATCAATTTTCATTGTTTCATTTTATTAATATAATTATAAGACAGCCAATAAGCATTTAGTTATTGTCCTTTGTTGAAATTGATATAATTATTTCAATGAAGGTGTAATATGTAACCCAGTGTAATGTGGACTTATTCATAATGTTGTGTTACAGCTACAGTAACTCCGCACTTTGTGTAACATTCCAAAAAGTGGACACATTTGAGCCTAATGTGGGTTACTATTGGCACTTTTGGCTAATTTACAGATGTTTCGTGATCCAGATATGGGCAAAATTCACAAGGTGGGGTTGACATAGATAATGGCAAATGTTAGGCGTGCCAGATGTGACTGAAATGTTGTGACACACATAACATCTGGCCCATACAAAGTGGCTGGGCTGTAGAAGCCAGTTGGACCCTGAGTCAATGCCGCCAGTCAAACTTGGTCCATAGTAAACTGTAGATGTGGGCCACACTTTTTGTCTTATTTCTTTTTTTTCTTTAATAACCCGTGCTGTCTGGCAGCTTTGCGATCAGAATCATGATCTGTACGCACTGCTGTGCCAAACACATTTCCCTTTCCAAGATGAGCTCTATAAGCTCTCCACAGGTTCCTCTTGTTAATGTTTTTCTTTTTCTTTTCCTTTTGTTGATTCATTTTTATTATTACTCACATGGAAGACCAGAGGTGACAGGAAGGGAAAAAAAGACAGAGAGACACGAAAAGAAAAGAACACCATAAACCACCTGCACATACAAAAGCCCAACAAAACGAAATACAAATGGTTACACAAACCAACAATCTTGCTGTGGTGTGTGTGTGTGTGTGTGTGTGTGTGTGTGTGTGTGTGTGTGTGTGTGTGTGTGTGTGTGTGTGTGTGTGTGTGTGTGTGTGTGTGTGTGTGTGTGTGTGTCGGCATGGGAACGTTAATGAGGAAGCAACACACCCCAGGTGTGGTCCATGTTTGAGCCAAATATTCATTCCAGCGTGGGATGGTATGGCTGCCGATGTAAGCTAACAGCAGCCGACTTAATGAAAATCTGATACTTTTTCTTACTAAAAGGCACTGCTATACAACAGACGCTGCCCTTAATTTTCCCATAAAGCATGTGCGCAAAAGACTAAAATGGCAAAGTTAGTCACACTAACTGCCTGTTAGTGCCTACCATTTTAATAGGAGGGTGTAATGTGTTTGTCTTTTGCACATCATCTCTGTTTTTTAAAGGGTTGGTACTCTAAAGAGCAAAATTATGCAAAAGAATGCTGTGTATCAAGTTTATACTTTCATGTGACTGCGAGCCACAATTATTTTTGCAGTTTACGAGTACCAGCTCAAGCTGCCAGTAATTAGAGCATTGTTATTAAAGGGAAGGGACTGGCTGTACTTAAAAGTGTCCGTCATCATTATTTTTATGATACTGATGAGCCAGTTATTCTAGTTTGATTGGCTTCGTCTTCCGTCTTAAAATGTTTTCAGTTGTACACATTTAATGGAACTCAAGCGAATGCTGAACAATAACAAGAGATCATAATGTTCTGAGCTTCGTGATGCTCAGTTTTAATTCAAACCTTATTAAAGACTCAATAAAATGTTGAAAATAGACAATAAATAGAGAAAATGAATTTTTTAAAAAAACTTTAAAATTACATATATGATTGATGAAGGGTTTCGGGGTTGTTTAGAGCCAAAGACAGTCATGGCCTGAGGCATCATGGTACATTTTTCCATATACGTCATCGCATTTTTCAGAATCTTGAGGGAATTTCGTTGGCCATTCCTCAAGAATTTATTATAACACAACATCATATAAATTATAAAATGATGTTTTATATCCAAAAAGGTAAAAAGGTCAAAGATCAACTCCACTGTGATGTCATAATGTTCAGAAGAAAAAAAAAACACTTTTCTGGCTTTTATTCCATGCCAGAAACAAAAGAAGAAATATAACTATGAAGATCCTAGTTCTCTAGTTTCATATTCTGTAAATACACATTAATGCCTCCTCCTCCTGTAGAGATGTCGCAATATTGGCATACAGTGTCAATGAGAACTGAGATATTTAAAAATGAAATAAATATTGCTATGCATTGGTTGGGGTTGGTTGTAACACTTTTTGTTCTTGCATGAAACCCTTAAACAGCACCCAGTCTGCAGCTGAGAGAATAAACTAAAACTGCCGGGAGCAGGTTATGTTCTGACTTTCAGTTTAAAATCAACCAGAAGCGCCACGTTATCACTGAGCCTGTGATTCACAGCATGCTTAAAGCGTTTGGGTTATTTCCTGGTTTCCACGTCTCCTTTATCAGTGTGTGGGACAGTAACGTTTAATGTTTAAATGTATCCAGTTTAAAGTTTCAGAGCTCAAATGTGCAGCCATCACCTTAGAAATAAGCAGCAGCGGAGGTATGCTGACTTTGTGTAATTCAAAGATTGCGTGAAAATACTCTGCAGTTCAGTGCATGATAAACACGTTAGTTTGCTGTACCGTATTTACAGTAAAGTTCTGTGTTGGGCTGGTGCACAGAGGCTGTGTTCATGGTCAGAGTTACAGGTTACATGACGTGTAGCAGATATGAGTTTGAATCAAAGCTGCTGATGCTGAGAGTCAATCACTGAATTCAACATTTAATCAATTCAATTTCAATTCAATTCAATTTTATTTATATAGCGCCAAATCACAAACAGTCGCCTCAAGGCACTTTGTATTGTGGGTAAAGACCCTACAATAACACAGAGAAAACCCAACAGTCAAAACGACCCCCTATGAGCAAGTACTTGGTGACGGTGGGATTTATGCAACCTGCTACCTCTAATTTCTGACTTTGTTGGACGGGAAAACCCTTTTGATTTAATTTGAAGCCTTATTTGCACTTTTGGATAGAGGCCATTTTTATTCATTATATTTTTATTTAAAAATAAAAATTACTTTAATCACTTTAATATGCAGTTTATTTGATATTTATTGTGATGGTCACATTAATGTTAAAATACACCGTTTCAAACTCGTATTTTTATGGGTCATTATTTTAATTGTGATAAGAGACAACAAGATGATGTTAACAGGTGGGCAGGCTTGAACAGAAGTGGTAAGATTGAAATAATCATTGACTAAAAATTGACAGATTATTCAACTACCAAAATAATCTTTAGTTGCAGCCCTAAGCTGATGTTGACCTCACACTTTAGGTCCTGGGAGACGATGGTTCCCAAGGCGTGGAAGGACTTCACTGTCTCCACTGGGCAGGCATGCAGGAAGATGGGATCTGGTGGGTTTGGTTTCAATGTGAAGTCCACGATCGTCTCCACGGTTTTGGCAGCACTGAGCTCCAGGTTGCTGTCACTGCGCCAGGTCACCAGGCTGTCAGGATCCCTCCAGTGGGCATACTCATCCCCACCTGAAATGATGAGTGTGGTGTCATCTGCAAACTTCCGGAATTTGAATTCCTGATGACTTGGAATGATTTTAAAAATCCATAACTATGTGAATGTTCAGGCCATCTCGTTTGATGTTGTTTCGTTTCTCTGGTATTGTCTGATGTTCATTTCAGTGGTAACAGCTATGAGTAACTCATTTCCAGTTAGAAGTTTATTTCCTCATGCCAACACAATGCTTGGTATAGACTTTCAGAATCTAGAGGGGTAGCGCTGATTGTCTATCAATCAGAAAGTTGGTGGTTCGATCCCCAGCTACTCTAGTCTGCATGTCGACGTATCCTTGGGCAAGATACTGAACCCTGAGTTGCTCCTGATGCATCTGTGTGAATGGTCAAAAGTGCTTGAATGAGGTTTGAAATAAGAAAGTACTCTGAGTGCTTAAATAGAGTAGAAAAATGCTATATAAGTGCCAGACCATTTTCATTTTTATATGGGTTTCAGTGTTTTTGTTTTATGATAATAATATGATGGGGTATTTTTCAGTTCAAACTGTTTTTTTTTATTTAACCTTTATTTATGCGGGTAGTCCCGTTGAGACTCGGTGACTCATTTGCAAGAGAGACCTGTTTTAACTACATACAATACAATACAATACAATACAATACAAAAAATGTATGTTCTATTTTAGTTTGTTTTCTAAGTTCACGACTTGACTTAGTCTTTGTTTTCTAAAAAGCAGTTTTTATATTTCTGTTTCAGTTAACTGGAACAATTTTTTTTCATGTCGGTCCTCTCTATACAAGAACGAGTATCAGAGGAACATGTTGCTGTAGTCACCAAATATAAGACATTTTCAGACCTGATATCCAGAAACATCAATGCTGTCTTACATTAGAGCCAGCAGAGCAATTTGCTTGTTTGGGGTTGGCTGCCCGTGCAGTCTGTTTCCTTGTTTATGCTGTTGGCCTCTCCTGCACCCACATCTCACACACATAAATACACTATCTGATTCTTTTTTCTGTTAGAAGTTGCTGAATTTCTCTCCCCCTGCCTGATCTCAGGAAGCTAACCTGGCGGAAACTGAAGCCAGCAGCAGCTCCCTCTCTCTAATTGTGTTCAGTGATCCGCAAGACCCTCAGCTAAGCAAACAGCAGTCAGTCACTCTCAGCAGATGGCCTTTCCCCAGGTGGGTGTTTGTTTCAATTTCCCATGGGAGTTTACCATTGCCTGAGCTATACCTGTGTGCTGTTTTGTTTGTTTGGTTGTGTAGGGGTGCATATTTTGATCCTGGAGGTTAATGTGTTGTGCGTGCAGTGTGTACAGTACAAACATAATGTGCTTGATTTGTTTTACCATAGAAGCTTTGTTCTTTGCAACCATGCACAAAGAATTTAAATGCCGGATTACGTCAAGGACACGTGTGCAGGTGTCATTAGCAGGTTCTGGCTAAATACCACAAACTGGTTTAGGCACTCTCATTCTCTCAGGATTGACTTGGAAGTCAGACAGTTTACTTCACTTGAAGCCACCTGTAAAACAGTGAGTTCAAGTATTTCTTTGTTTTATATGTTTAATTTGTATCATTGAAAAATGTAAATGAAATGCAGCTTTGGTTTATAATCTGTTATTGAGTCACGAGAACTAAAAAAAAAGAAACACTTAACTACTTCATGTTTAACATCGCCCTGTTAACATCTGAAAGTATAAAGTTGGAATATTTTTAATCACAGATAGTTGTGATTTTTTGAAAGTTTTTTTTTTTTTAATCAAAAGTTGCTGAAGTTAAGAATATTTAACTTTACAAAAGCAAATATGAGGAAACAGAGACAGATAATACATAGTATGTTATTGGGAAAAATGGAAAACTCGTACGTAAATCCTTAAAGTTAAAAAGGGGCAGCATGGTGGTGTGGAAGATAATCACCATTGCCTCATAGCAAGAAGGTCCTGGGTTCGAATCCACCGTCTGACCGGGGCCTTTCTGTGTGGAGAGTGTATGTTCACCCCCATGTCTGCGTGGGTTTTCTCCAGGTGCTCCAGCAGTCCAAAGACATGCAGTTAGTGGGGTTGGGTTAATTGGTGATATTAAATTTCCTGTAGGTGTGAATGTGAGTCCGACTGGTTGCCTTTCTCAGCAATCTGTCCAGGGTGTACCTTGTCTCTCACCCCACGGCAGCTAGGATTGACTCCAGCCCCCCTCTGATCCTGAATTAGATAAGCAGAAGATGATGGGTGGATACAAACAATATAGCTTCACTAAATATCAGTACAAAGAGTTACAATATGGCAATGTGCATTACTGATTTCAATGCATTATTTTCACATTTATTTTTTCTTTTAATTTGAAGGTGGAAATTAGAGGTCATATAAACATCACCTGTAATTATTGTAATCTGCCTCTCTAATTGAAGGTGAACATGACGTCGATGTCCTGCAGCTCTCGACTCAGCAAGGCTGTGCGGCAGCAGTACATGAGCCTGCCTCAAGGATCGAAATGCCAGGTCACCTACATCTGGATTGATGGCACCGGAGAAGGGCTTCGCAACAAGACGAGGACTCTGGATGCAGAACCAACTAGCATAGAAGGTGAATGGCACCTTTAATGAGCTCTAGCTTTTAGGGGTGAGAAGCAGTTGGTATAAAACCTGATATTTAATTAGCTTTATAATGTAGGGTAATGTTTCTACCCCCCTCGCTTCATATCTACAAACCTCTTAAACTTTTCACACCAAAATAAAACTTGTACAGAAAGATCAGGTGACCCGGAGCCATCCCTTAGTTGTGCTGCTATAGGCTCAGACTGCTTGTGTATTTTCTGGCCTGTAGACTGTGTTGTGTACTGTCTCTATCATGGTCTCCTTTCACTTTAACCCCAGCCAGTTGTCCCTCCTCGAACCTGGTTCTGCCTGATATCTCTTAAAGGGGAGATTTTTGTTTTTCCTCAACAGTGCCAAGTGCTTCTTAATAAGGGGATCATCTAACCATTGAGGTTCTCCCTCTGACATTTTAGGGCCTCGGCTTAATGAATAAAGGGCCTGGAGATGCCTGTCGTTGTGAACTGGTGGCTGGTTCGTGGAAGAGCTTCCTCCTCTGTGTCCTCGTCTCTATTTTTGAGAGCCAAGGAGAGATCAAAACATCAAAAGTTGTTTTATTTCTTAAGTTTACATTCACCATAAAAAAAAGTGGAGATGAGTAACCAAGTGATTCAAACTAAAATGACTCATTTGCATTGGTTTTCCTTCTTTCCTCCTGTTTTATGGGTAATTGGTTGCAACTGATGAATTGAAGTATGTGTCACTGTTGGTCAACATAGTTTAGAGTTACTAGACATATTATAAGCAAATCTTATAAAATATAATATAATATACTTTAAAAAGCTGCTTTTGGCTGTTCCCTTATTCACAAGGGGACCCCACGTTTGATTTGGCAGAGTTTTTGTGCTTAATGCCCGTCCTGACGCAA
>JAMQGT020011202.1:0-43113 GCA_024447675.2 Pterophyllum scalare
GAGCAGCAGTCGACCGCACAGCGTGCCCCTGCTGTCAGCTCAGAACAGGCAACTGAAGTTACCGTTAGCACCGGCTGACCAAAATCGGACAACAGGAGATCAGGAAAATGTTACCTGGTCTCAATTTCTGCTGCAACACTTGGCATGGATCCATCCGTCCTTTGTTCGGGCTGGTGATGCTGGTGTAATGTGTGGGGGGATATTTTCCTGACATGTTTTGGGCCCCTTAGTACCAACTGAGCATTTAAACATCCCTTTATGACCACAATGTACCCGTCTCCTGATGCCCGCTTCCAGCAGGATAAAACACCATGTCGCAAAAGCTCAAATCATCTCAGACTGGTTTCTTGAGCGTGACAATAAGTTCACAGTACACAAATGGCCTCCACAGTCACCAGATCTCAATTCAATAGAGGAATTTAGGAAGTGGCCAGGCAGGAGATTCACAGCATGGGTGTGCAGCCCACAACTCTGCAGTAACTGTATCATGTTGATGTAGATCAAAATCTCTGAGGAATGTTTCCAGCATCTTGATGAATATATGCCATGAAGAATTATGGCAGTTCTGAAGGCAAATAAAAAGAAGGGGGGGGGCAACCCAGTCCTAGCAAAGTGCAGCTAATAAAGTATCCGGTTAGTGTATCAGGCTCTTTCTATCTTGGAAAGCTCCTTTCAACCAGTAGTTTCTAGCTCTGTCGTTTGCTTTGAATGAAACGATAAAACAGCTAGAAGCACACAAATCATTCAGACCTCCATCTTTTGCTGACAAAGTCAAGTGACCAGCGTTAAGTGTACTGCTACGAATTTTAGACTGGATGATTGTGTTAGAAGTAAAATGAAAGTCTGATCTATTTTAACGAGCATTTCAGAGTCATTTCAACCCATCCAGTAACTGGTGGCCGAGGAGCTAAGCTGGGTAGATGTCCATTTTATCTTTTACGTTTTCGTACACACTTTCTTTCGCCTCTCCTTCTGCCATTACAGTCTAAGGCAAACCATGTAGTTAGAGTTTTAAAATCTCGGACACTGTCTGACACTTCAGCCCTCGGGTGAAGTTGAAAATGTCTTTGTAAAACCAGATGCTCAACTTTTAAGAGCAATGTAGTGTTTGATCCTTTAGATGAAGCTGATCAAGCATGAGCTCAGTTTCAACTGTATTGATTTATGATTTTCTTTCTATGATTTATGATTCCCCCCCCTTTTTTTCCCCATGCACAACCTTAACTGGCAGAACGTGATCTTCAGATAAAGCCCCAGCCTATTTGCAGTTTAAGTGTCAAAGAGAAGGTGGGGCCTTTACTGTTTTGTGTACAGACGAACAAAAAAAAACTATTGTATGGATTTGGCACCTATTTGTTGAAAATGTGTCATGTGACCATCGGGAGTGTTTTAGTGAAAAAAAAAGAAAAAGTGATGAAGTGTTTTTTTTTCTATTTGTTTGTTTTTTAAATCACAATCACAGCAGCTTGTGATTGTGCCCGGGCGCTTGTCTGACAGCATATTTGTGAAATATTTACCTCATTACTTCAAACCACACAGTCATTAGGATATTACCTGAGGATTATTAAAAATCCATAAACAATGTTGACTGAAAACTTTAATCTGGCGTTGGCCCTAGGAAAAAAATGAGGATTAAAGACATTCATAGAAATGAACATTTCTACACAAAATAATACACAAAAATCTCTTTCTGTGTGTTTCTTTGTCCGCTGACTCCTCCCACATGATCAGGAGCTGAGCAACCAAGCGTGGCACACAGGTCCATCTTTGATTCCCGAAGGTTCTTATCTATATGCAATATATACATATATATGCCACTGTGATGCCTAGCAACTACCTATCAACAGGTTGAAATATGATCTGTTTTTATTATCTATTTAATATAACACCTTATAAAAATATTGTATCGTTTTGATTTCATGAAAATAGCATCAAATTTATATCCACAAGAGCTGAATTATGCATGATATAATATAATTTCATCATTTTGCCTAGCAGCAGGTCACAGGGAACTGTAGCATGGGCATGTAACTGTTGAGAAGTTTCAGTCTGTAAGTAGGTAGGCAGGGAGGTCTCTTAGATATTTTGCATATTTGTCACACTTAAATATTTTGGATCAAGTCAAAGTCCAGATTTTAAAATGACATGCTTTGGGTCATTCATTAAAATACTTGCTAACATAACCATCAACCCAGCCATGCAATTATCGTGCCTAATTATGGCAGCTTTAATGACTCCAGTATGCATATGTTATGTAATCCAGGATGTGTTAAGTTATTATTTTCTTCCAGGTGATAGCAGGTGTTCAAAAAGACACAAAAAATATAGGGGAACACATTTATTGACAGTTCTACTGACCCGTAACTTCCATTCCTACATTGGTAGTGTGCACAACTTTACATTCATATTTCATAAAAATAAAAATATATATGTATATATTCATCAACATCTGTACATTACATTAAGAAAAAATAGCTCCGTAGAGGTGGAGGGGGATGGAGTGGCAAAGGCAGAAGAGAGAACTGAAGGTTCGGTGAATTCAGCAGATCTGAATTTATAACGAGAACAGAACAAGCCAAGTGGAAAGTACAAGGGAGGGAACGGGTTGGCTCAAGGACGCCTCAGTGAAGCATGTATGTATATATATATATATATATATATATATATATATATATATATATATATATATATATATATATATATATATATATATATACTGTATATATAACTGTTTAAAATAGTATATAATAGCTTTGACACATAATTGGATCAGCTTTGGGGATAGAAGCTGATCAGTTTTTGGACCATTTTCCCCAAAATACACGTGGGACTGATAACCACAACAAACTTCAGGTCAGTTAATCGGAGAGAGGAAGGAGAACTGAGCTGTGAGGTGAGAGCTACGAGGACTCGGTGTAGGAAAATTAGCGCAGGGAGGTAATATAGTTGAGGTAAGGACACAGGAGGGTTTCTAGACAATTCCAAATTTCGCCAGGTCGCTGAGCTCCATGTCCCCAAAGGCTTCCCATGGGCAGACCACTGTGAAGTCGGTGCCGAGACCCTCCATGCCGGGGATGTCGTCTCCAAATCTAAAAGAAGCAACAAAAGCACATCTTAACAACCTGGGAACCTTGACCTCCACTCACAGTATTGTTACGTGAATACTCTATACTGTGCGAATACTGCTTGAGCAAGGCTTTTACTAAGTATGAAGGTTTTGTGAGTCAAAGCACTCCCCTGTGATGGCTCTATTGTTGTGTTACATTAAAGGTTAATTGAACAGTGAATGTAGCTGATTTTAAACCCAGTTCAGCAGATTCATCCAGTGGA
Source organism: Pterophyllum scalare (assembly GCA_024447675.2). Taxonomy (NCBI): domain Eukaryota; kingdom Metazoa; phylum Chordata; class Actinopteri; order Cichliformes; family Cichlidae; genus Pterophyllum; species Pterophyllum scalare. The sequence continues at coordinate 3,331 of JAMQGT020011202.1, forward strand.
TTACAAGTTTTAATCTGAATACCTGCAAAGTTAAACATTTATGAAATGGGAAAGAATTATAAAGCGTCTGTATGGATAAATTTCCTTTCATTTATAGGAACATTTGTCTGCAGTTGAACTTCAAAGATATCTGGAGAGTAGCAGAGGGCCTCAACTGGACACGTTTTTTTTTTCTTTTCTTTTCTTTTCTTTCTTTTTTTTTTTTTGATTAGGAATCAAGGGCCGAAAATTATAGGACAATCACTGGTTTAGTCTTTCTAGGATTTTATAATGCGCTTTTTAAAAGTCAGATCTCATACTCAAATGGACTAATATCTCTTAATTTTCAAGCATTCACTTTAATATTTGGTGCTGAACTAAAGGACTGTTGACTTTGATATATTGTGCAGTGTCTTCATCTCACCCCTTCTGGCCTGGTTTCGGGGCCTTGCTCTTGAAGGTACGGGTTGTCCTTTGCTTGAACTTAGGAGGGGCCTTCTTGTCAGCAGGTGCGGGCGCGTCTGCCATCTTTTATGATCTGAGAGAAGAAGAATTAACAGTTGATCACTTAATCTTGGTGTTTAAGAGCCTTCCTCCACCTCCTCCTTCTCTAAGCTGCCACTGCCCCAATCTTTAATGATATAACACTCGCAGCTTAGAGCAAATTATAAAGCAAACCTGCCGTAGCTCATTAAGCCCTGTTACACCAACAGCAGCTATTTTTACACCTTGACTTTCAAGTCCATGCTTGGTCAAGTTAAGACGGCGTATTTTGAGACCAGCATTTCACCTAATTCCACTCTTGGATCGAAGTTAACCTACTCACCGCGTGGTGTAAATAACCTCAGGTATAAAGAGCTTTTGTACTGAACATCTAATTTTCACTCTACTTTAATACTGGTCTTTTCGTACCTCAGTCGGCTGTTTCATAATAAAACTCATCAGTGTTCTGGATTTCAAATCTATTTTGACCACACCTTCCTTCTACTTTTTTGTTTATCATTCTCAACATAGTTACAACATCCGCCTGCTTTCAGATGGCCTCAGATCATAATGAAAGCAATAACATGTGTATACACACACACACACACACACACACACACACACATATATATATATATATATTTTTAAAAATAAATGTAAAAATAGAAAAAGGTTAGAATTACACCAACATAAGCTCATTTTTCCTCTTGAAGTTAAAGGTTTTTTGAATCATGTCAAGGATAAATATATTTCGTAGGTTTCTGTTAGTTTTCCTGTTGTGTCCTACACATTTAGAATCAGAAGGCGTCTAGAAGTTCACAGCGTTTTTGTAATGAATCAGTTTTGTAATACTTTTTCAAACAGGTTTACAAAGTCTTAAGCATAAAGAAGAAAATGAAAAGATGATTTAAAGGAGACATACAAATTTAGATGCGCAGTGCCCGAAGTACAAAGTTTAAAGGTTTAAAAGTTTAATAAAAGGAAAATGTATCTACAAAAAAAGTTCTTACATTTAAATATTAAGCCTTTTTTTCTTTGCATAATCTTCACTGCAGAATGGAAAGTAAACCAAAGCTCACAGCTGAGCGACAGTCACAGTTTGAGCTTACCTGTTGTTGCAGTTGCACGGCTGGATTCTGGATGATGCCTCTCTGGTCAGCTGGTGTTGTGCTAGTCTATGACTTGTTCCCTACTTTTATACTGTCCCCTCTAATCCCTCTAACATGCTTATCCATAGCTTTTCTGTCCTATTCTTTTTACACAACAGCCTCTGTTTTGCCCTCGATTAGCTTAGGGAGTGGCCTCAGATGTCCACCCTGATGTGCTTTGCCATGTGAAGACATATGTGCCTTACATAATTAAACATAACAGAAAAAAATATAAAAAGGTTCATTCAATAATATTAGTCAGTTTGGCGCCGATTCTAATTCTCAATATAGAAATATTTTATGGTAGAAGCATTTTCCAAAATAATATCTATATTTTTGGGATTCTACGTTAAGCTTGAAAACATAACCAGCTGATCATGATCATTCTTGACCTTGAAAACAGAAGAATATGACGAAAAAAAAAATCGTATGTCAGCGTCCACACTGTGGATTATATTTAATCACTTCTCTAAAGTATTAATCAGACAATTAAATTTAGAAAAGCTGTACTGTGGTCTTAAAACTCAGATGTTGTTTTTTTTCGACTTGCATTGAATGTGAAGACAGCAGGGCGAAATTACTCATCATTAGGGGATCATTAGTGTTTTACTACCTGCTGACTCTACATGTCACACTAGTAACTCTTCATTTAAAAATACACATACTGTACCAAGCCGCAGTTCGTGCCATGTGTTGAAGGATTAAGAGCTGAATAGCTTCTGATTCATCACCTGAAAGGAGTTCAGGACGCCTCTGTTCTCACATCACGTGCCCCAGATCTTCTTGAAGCCATGTCAATATTTGTTTACAAATATTACATCTCAGTCACAGCACTCACACTTCCCTGCATGAAGACGTGTGAAATATTTCCAATATGAAAGCATAGGTGAGGGGTGCAGGTACTGTGAGACCGCGTGCAGGTTGTTCTATTTCCAACGCCAATAAAACGCTGAGTTGAAATTTCGCATAAAATTAGTCACCTTTCTTTCCAGCATTTTCCAGCCCTCAAAACTACATGTGATAATTTTAAATTTTCAGGATTGAAAAGAAAAAACAACCAAGTTCAATTCACATGCATTCCTCAGTGTCACAATCTAAAGCCAAATTTTCATTTTTGCTCCGGATTTCAGCAGTTTCACATTAAAGGCCACTTTGGGATCATTTGAGCTTTGTGACATGACCTGTTATCCTGATGGAAGAAGCCATCAGAAGATGGATACACTAGTGTGGTCTTCTGCTACTGTAGCCAATGGAATATGGAATATTATTATAATGGAATATTTTCCCTTTTTTTGGACCATTATGAATAAACCCTAGAGATGGTTGTGTCGGGAAAATCCCAGTAGATGAGTAGTTTCTGAAACGCTCAGACCAGCCCGTCTGTCAATATCACCATGCCAAATTCAAAGTCGCTTAAATCCCCTTTCTTCCTCATTCTGATGCTCAATTAGAACTTCAGCAGGTCGTCTTTACCATGTCTACATGCCTAAATGCACTGAGTTGCTGCCATGTGATTGGATAATTAGATATTTGTGTTAATGAGGGGTTAAACAGGCATGCCTAATGAAGTGGCCAGTAAGTATACAGTAAATCAAAAGAAATTACCAACATGAACTGCTTTTACTTTAAATAACATTGATTTAAAATCTCTATAATTTTAAACATCTTTATGATTCAGATAGAAATGGATGTATGTAGTGATTGATGACTGATTGATTGATGATGTAGCCATAATGGTTAGATAGAGAAGTATTCATAATTTTTTTTATGTTAATCACTGTCGCCCACTACTGCCCAAAACTGCATCCTCTGTAGTTTACCTCAGTTTGCACATGTGCAGGTGTGTCTAACCTGAAAGACACTTTGTATTTATATCTCACTATCCTTTATCTCTATTTGTGGCTGAGCTGAGTTCAGAATAGGGTAGAGTTGGCACATCAGAGAGTGAACATCTGAGTGGATTAGCAGCTCGGAGGACTTTAAAAATGGGTCGTCAGTCTGAGAGAGACACCACAAGTGAGAAAACGACAGACTCATCAGACGGCATCAGAAAAACTCTTTTGAGACTTTGAACAAAAGGTGAGATGAAACTGCAATTTTGTCAGCTCTTGCATGGGGAGTGTTGGCTATTATTGCTTTGTATTACCTCAGATTCTTTTCTGCTTTTGTTACTATGTCCTTAAAGCAGAGACAGACGGAGTATTGGCTTTACAGCTTTTTTGCCTGAAATGGAGCTGAAATGAGACACTTCATAAGAAGTGGTTCTTTGTGATGGCCTTCTTGTAGATACTGTTCAAGGCCCTGTCGGTATTTCTATTTCTTTCTTCTTCTTTTTTTTCACTTGAACACTGGTTGCGAATTTTATTTTCGACGGTTAACGCACTCATAATTTGGAGGTTTGTTTGGTTGTTTGCAAGCTTGGATGCAAAATACAAGTGAGGGCGTTAAATGTTCCCAGTGGGGACATGCAATGACTCCTCTGTAAAGAGGAGATTATTGATTGATGTAGCAGAACAAAGAAAAAAAAAAGGCATTGCAGTTTTATTTCTATAGCAACCTTCAGCAGCAAGGCTGGTTTATGTAAGACATAAAAAGGCACGAAGAAACCAAACAAAAAAGGAACCCACAGAAAGTGATTTGCAGAGATGGAAGAACACGCCAAGCTCAGTGCTAGCGATGAAAAAGGAACCGCAAATCTCATCCAATAAATGAAAACTGTAAATAGTATTTTGGCAGGAAATTTACATATTGCTGTCATTTTTCCTTTTTCTCTTTCAGTTACCAAACATAATGGCAGACGTTGCAACTCCTGCTGACAAGAAAGCACCTCCCAAATTCAAGCAGAGGACCACTCGCACCTTCAAGAGCAAGGCGCCTAAACCAGGACAGAAGGGGTGAGATGTTTTAAGATCAGACACAACTTTTCTTCCACAGCATTTCCCCTTCTGTCTCTTGGTATGTACTCATCAAAGCTGCGTTCTTTCCCATTTAGATTTGGAGACGACATCCCCGGCATGGAGGGTCTCGGCACCGACTTCACAGTGGTCTGCCCATGGGAAGCCTTCGGGGACATGGAGCTCAGCGACCTGGCGAAATTTGGAATTGTCTAGAAACTTCTCATGTCCTTACCTCAACTGTTTGACCTCCCTGCGCTATTTTTCCTTCACAGTCTTCCTATCTCTCACCTCACAGCTCAGTTACCTGACCTGTAGTTTATTGTGGTTATTAGGCCCACATGTATTTTGGGGAAAATTGCCCAAAAACTGATGAGCTTCTATCCCTTCAGTGACACGGCTCTGGCAAAACTACGGAATTATTTAGCCCTCCTTCCGCTGCCTTTCCTCCCTGTTGCGTGTCATGTGCTCCTACTATTAATTAAGCAGCAGATCATTAGAACCTGCACAGAGGAGGCAGCGTTTGATGTTTTAGAGTTTTGACCTGAAAACAAACCATCTTGCACTCTTTGTTGTCTCACGCGCTCCCACCCCCTTTCCCACCAATACTCCATCGTCCTCTCCTACTTTTCCTAATCCCTCACTTCTCTTCAGCTCCCGAACCCCTCTCTTTGATCTCTAATAATCCATGCAGAGAAAAAAAAAATATCAAAAAGAATAAAAGACGGTTTGACATCTGTGATATCTTTGGACTGTTTTTCTTAACTCATCTTCCACCTCTGCTCCCACAAGCTGCTGATAAACCATGCAGAGTCTATTTTTGTATATTGGGAAATTCCCCTTGTGGTTTCCTTGAATTTTTTTTAATGAGAGAGTCCATAATTCACTTCAAGCTTGAGTGAATTAGATGAATCCTATATTTTCTCAGTAGAGAGAAATATTTTTATGAGCTCAATAAATGAGAATGTTTTCCACTGACTATCTGGCTTTGTTTCCTTCCTCTTATTAACACAGGGCATTACACTGATGGTAAAGTTTAATTTAACATTTTGCGCTCAGCAGTACAATAACTACAAACACTCTCATTTGCATGATACTGTAAAATGCATAATTATTCACTTGGATTGTTTGAAAAAAAAAAATAAATGAACATGGCTTCAGGGACAAAGTGCAAGCGAAAAAACTGAAGGCGAGCAGCATAACTGAATGTACAGTTTCCATGGCAACCAGCTCTACTTATTCACAGAAACAGTCTTTTGTTTTTCTCCAGCAGTGCAGAGAAAGGTTTGACTAATGAACACTGCCGCAGAGGTCATGTCAGGTTAACTGATAGTTATGAGTTATTATTAACATGTTTGGGGGGTTTTTTTTGAAAATGTTTTTTCTGTTTATTTTTTATGCAGAAAGAAATTGAGATGCACACATGGAAAATAATTATTTTTGCTTTTATTACTGTATATTTTTTTTAAATCAATTAAAAGATCATGTCTGTTATTAGGCCTTATGGGGGATCCGTACCACACCACCAGGTTGCAGGACTCATTGTCTTTCCTCTCACTGATGACACCAATTTTTGATTCTGCCATTAAATTCGAAGTTATTGTCATAATGCAAAATTAATATGAATCCACCAAATGCCTGTGATGGTATTTATGAAGATAATAAGCACTTCAAACTTTTTTGGTGATTAAAAAGAATGAACTTAATGGACTCCCTGGAATTTAAACATCTTCAATTTCCTTTTAATCAATATGTGTGTTAAATACACTCCTGCCTACAGTGCCTCAGTTCTTTGTGGTACAGAATCAACAAGGTGCTGGATACATTCCTCCGGGATTTAGGTCCTTATTGACGTGACGGCATCACACAGTTGCTGCAGATTTGTTGGTTGCACATCCATGATGTGGATCTCCCGTTCTACCACATCTCAAAGGTGCTCTAATGGTGACTGTGGAGGCCATTTGAACAGGGTTAGTGAACTCACTACCATATCCAAGAAACCACGTTGAGAGGATCGGAGCTTTGTGATATGGCACGTTATGCTGCTGGAAGCAGCTGTGGTGTCTGTACTGCTATATTAAACTTTATCTATCTATGTATGGTTTCTTCCTTAAGGCCTGTATTGATTCTGTCCAAAAAAGGGTAACTTGGGATGAAAATAAAGGTTTGACATCAGCACAAAGGAATGCACAAAGGACCACCTTTGGGCTCTCTTGCTTTCCAAACAAGGGACTGACCATACATCCAGCTATAGGGGATGGTTGAAGCTTTCCCTTATAACCATATATGGGAAAGTTAGGAATGTGGGGGTTCAGGCCAACACTATATAACATTTGTGATCTCTTTTCTGAACTGAGCTAGGGCGATTGGAATTCCCTCTCCCAGACTGCTATAGAAGAAGCGTCTGTTTTGGCACTGTCTTTTGCAATGAATGCTCTATATGCCCTAAGACTTTGTCAGCGAGGTTTTTTTCTTCAAGAACACATTCATCAAAGATACAGCACAGCCATCAGAAGATGGACACATTGTGGTCATAAAGGGGTGGACACGGTTAGTTGTGGTGTTTAAATGATGCTCAGTTTGTACAAAAGTGGCCCAAAGTGTGCCAAAAAAAATATGTCTCACACCTTTACACCACCGGCAGTCTGAACTGCTGACAGAAGGAAGGATGGATCCATGCATTCGTATTGTTTACACCAAATTCTGACCCTACTATCTGAGAGTTGCAGCAAAGATCGAAAATCATCAGACCAGGCAACATTTTTCCAGTTTTCTGTTATCCAATTTTGATTTGACCATGTGAATTGTAGCCTCAGTTTCCTGTTTCTAGCTGACAGGAGTGGGAACCCCGGTCTCCTGTTGCCATCTGCTTCAAGATTTGACGTGCTGTGTGCTCAGACTTGCTCTTCTGCATACCTTGATTGTAACGAGTGGTTATGTGATTTACTGTTGACTTCCTATGAGCTCAGTCTGGCCATTCTCCTCTGACATCAACAAATCATTTAGGGTCAGGATTTTATCTGTGCTCATGGAGACACAGAAGGAGTTAAAACAAGTGTGTCTACTTGAGTAAATATACCTAATTACACTCCAGCACTGAGTGCATTCTGAGTCTCATTTAAGCTTTCTCAGTGCAGCTTTTCAGTGTAATATTTTGCTGCTTGCATGTGTCTGGTGCTCTTTGTTGGTGCCAGTGACAGTATGTGTGAGGCCTCCGGATATCAGTGTGCTTTTGTGTCACTGCATCAATTAACTGTTCGAGCCTCTGAACTGTGAGCAGACAAAAGGGACACTGTCTCATGCAATGAGGCATAAACATAACAAACATCAGTTCAAACCCTTTGGCCAGTTCATTAAGGAGGGCCTGAGGCAGAGACATGGCTAAATGAAATAAAGGAAGACTTTTCACCAGAGGTTTTGTATACAACAAAACTGATCTCGTCAGAAGCAAGGTATGGGTTAGTCAGTGTGAATATGAATGAATGAATGTATTAAAGTAGTGGAAATACCAGGAACAAAACCTCAGAAAGTAAAACTGCTAACTGTACCTGGATGAAATTAACCAAAGCAACAACAAGAACAATGTTCCTGTAACCTGTGTGAACTGAGCGATTAACGTCAAAGCCCATTCAACATATTTCTGTGTAGTGTTTTTGATCAGGTCAAATGATGCTGCCGTCACAGCGGGGAAAACAGTGACTGTGACCATTTGCAATGAACTTAAATTGGCTTTGAAATGGTTTCTTCAAAGATGGAGACCAGGCCTGCGACCACTCGCAGTCAGTTGCCATCTTGAAAGTGACTTTGGTGCATCAAGATGGCAATAAAGTGAGTCACTGTGCTATCGCTGTGCTTCAGTTTGTGACTGAAGGCGGTAAAGTTGGCAATTACATGCAATCTGTTTGTGGTAATACAGCAATTAACTGTGTTAGACTGGCACAAATCTGTTGCAGACTACAAATGGAAAACTTCACATTAACTACTTATATTCAATGTCCAGCAAGAACCTCACAGATCTGAAACAGAAATTCCTCCATGAACAGTGACCTAGTTGTTGCAGGACGCCACTTCAGCCTCAATTACACAGGTGTGCCGCAACCTTGCTTTGATACAGGAATATAACCAGAAAACAGGCGGCAACCAATTGAGTCAACCAGTATTGATGAAATAAAATAATCCATGAACTCACATTAGCTTCAGCAGAAAGTCTGCTGGCAAGAACTTCTCACGAACTTCTCTAAGACGCAGAACATTTTCAAAATTCATTCATTCAAAGAGAAGTAGTTCAAATAAAACTAAAACACAAAATCAATATAGTTTGCTAAAATAAACAAATACAGCTACAAAGAAAAAAAAAGACTACAGCACAATGGCGTTGTGGTTAGCACTGTTGCCTCACAGCTAGAAGGTCTGGGTTTGAATCCACCTTGGCCTTTCTGTGTGGAGTTTGCATGTTCTCCCCATGTTTGTGTGGGTTTTCTCCAGGTACTACAGCTTCCTCCCACAGTCCGGTGATTCTAAATTGCCCATAGGTATGAATGTGAACAGTTGTCTGTCTTTCTGTGACAGGCTAGTGGCCTGTACAGGGTGTACCCTGCCTCTCGCCCTCTGACAGCTGGGATAGGCTCCAGCCCAAAATGCATATGTGAGCTGTTTAAAGACTGCCATGTAAGATAATTAAGCCATGATTGTGTTAACTGGCTTAAGCTTTGTCAGTGCGGCTGCCAGTTCACCTTAAGTTGCTTTTTAGAGTTCCTTTTAAATTGCAGTTGATTTGCCAGTTGCAGCTCAGAGGGGGGTTGTTGCAGCCAGAGCAGCATAAGCTATATGACATTTTACCTTGCATTATCAACAAGAGGTGGCCACTCCAAAGTAAGCTTCTGAATTATATTTTCATATTATGGATTGTGGGTTGGTTTGGCATTTGTTAAGCTCAGCTAAGCTCAGACTGTATTTATATTTACCTGGAGCAAAAATATCCTCTACAGTCTATTTTTACTTCCAAGCTGCAGGATTACACTTTGAAAAGTCACAGACAACATATGCACAGTAATCTATCTGGATTAATCACAGTACACGTTGCTTCATATTCTCATTAAGAATCTATTATCAAATCTGCAGATATACGTTGCTACCTGCCGTAGCCTATTTGAACCCAACGACACAATTTAGCCCCCAAATGTCCTGAAGTATGGACAGAGGCCAGTATATGCAACATAATGCATTTGGCACTGGTACAGTTAAATCTGAAAGCATCTGCTGCATTATTTGCTTTGAGATATGATACACAAACATGAGCTAGTCTCACTGCTGCAAAATCACATAGTTGGAATTCAAGTTGGAATATATATATATATATATATATATATATATATATATATATATATATATATATATATATATATATATATATATATATATGTGTGTGTGTGTGTGTGTGTGTGTGTGAATGTGAATAGTTGACAGATTGGCAACCTGTCCAGGGTGTACCCTGCCTCTCGCCCCATGACAGCTAGGATGGCCCCCTCCGTCAAGACCCTTCCACTACTGTCCCAATGTCCCCTTAGGAAAATTAATTGCCCAGGTTGCCCAGGGAGCAATCTGGGCAATTAGATTTTCTTCTTAAAATCAGACAGCAGGTGAACATGGCAGCATGTCTGTGATTGCAACATTTAGACTGTGTACATGTCTCTGGTGTTCATTTTTTTCCAGTTATCTCAAACACACTATGTTTGTTCCTCAAGTCGATCTGCAGGTCCATAGTACAGAAAACAAGAACAAGTGCTGTGCAAAACCTGTAAACCCTCAGGTGATGCCTTTTATATACAGCAGATCTCCATTTGTCACTTTGTTCTTTGGTCTGGCACGAAGGCGCGACTCTTCACTCTGAGGCCAGACATGCTGGCAGCTTAAAGGCTGTAATGGGATTGGGACTGCTCCATGTGGGTCAGAGGTTTTTGGCTAAGTCAGTCATCACCTTAAATCGTTCAAAAATACATCTTACGAGCATGACATGCATGCATTCATATTTTTATAGTTTTCATGTACGAATATTCTGGATATATGCCAATATGCTTTTTTCTTTTTAAACTTCCCTTCGTTCAAATTTTTGAATGCGAAGAACACGTCTTTGAAATGATTTGCAACTAATGCAATGAACAATATTAATGTCAATAATAACACAACAAAGCTGTGATGTCTACAGGAAATGTGCACCCATAAGTTGTTAGATGAATATAGCCAATTATGACATGATATTGTTTAATTTTTAACATTTTGCCTTTATAGTGAACAGTATGAATAGACAAGAAACAAATTTGCAGCTTGCATGTTTTTGTTTGTTTGTTTGTTGTAGTGATGACTGTGTATTTAACCTGTACACACTGCAGTGAACCAACAGCCTGTGCAGGTACTAAAGCAAAGTATTCATAGTACATCATCTGAGGTAATGGCTTATAATATCAATATTCCTTTCTTTGCTCTTCAAAGAGAGGGAGCAGACTGCTGCTATTCCAGCCATGCTTTGCTTTGCCTTGTTTAGCTTGTTTTACCTGACTTTGATGTTTCTCTCCAGCACTTACGCTGTATTTTGTATTTTGCCTTTGCAGTGTTGTTGCTTGGTCATAATTTATCAGTTTCACAGGACTTTAGCTGAACGGCATGAAACTAATCACTCACTTCATAAATGAATGCTTTTTTCCACCCCTCATGGTTTGATATTATCCGTTTCCCATACTAAGTTAAGTAAATGTGCATGTTCCAAACACCATAATACATTTTACTGTTTATTTTGTCTTATTTCATGTTGATGTTTGCATGTTAATGCCATGATGTCAAAAATGGCAATCTGGTTATGTCCCACTAATATTTTTTGAAATGTTATTTATTAGAATTTGAAAAACATGATCTATAAATAAATGCCAGGTTGTTGCTCTTCCTATGCATCTTCTATGCTGACGTTTGATGGAAGTGAGAGTCAGAGACGTGTGTAGGTAGGCAGGCAGGCAGGAAAAAATAATAATGAGGCTTACAGGCAGGTTCGGGTTCAGATTTATATAAAAGTAAAGGCAATGAAGATGGGAAGGTAACAGACAGGATGACAGGGACAGTCTGACAGAGAGCAGGTGGAAGTGAGCGGTATACGTACTGAGGGGATGGCTGGAGAACGAGGAACAGATGAGCAGATCAGGCATTTTCTAAGTTGTTTACAACCCACCCAAGAAATCCACACTGCAAGCACTGCGTCACAGCTCACACAGCCACCATGACCAGACACAATCAGCCGTGACATGACCAAACATGACACTAAGAAAAAACCTGCAACATTTCAAATAATTTTGAATAAATTTTAAAGAATTGAAAATAAGGCAAATATTTTACTAGTATGCTACTATTTTATATGTTAAATAGAGTTCTTTTCATTACAGTTTTTTTTTCAGTGGTTTGTTTATGGGTTTATTTTGCAGCTATTTTCTACTATGTGAAGAGACGGGGAACGAACTCATAAGATTCTCTCATTGCCCCCAACAGTAAATATTTATATTTTATATAGAGATTTTAAGAGACTTGTATGTTGCATATTGTGATTTGCCCCTTTTGCATCTTTTTCATGCAAAGTGGTGATTACTTCATTCATACTTAATTCTCATAATTGTGTTAAGGAGAAAATGCAGAAAGCTCCTCTTTCACAGTTTTAAATCTTTCCTGTTTTCCCTCCTTAATGTTTCTTTTTCCTCATGACAAACATGTGCAAATTGCATAAGTCAGAAGAAGCTCAGCAGTATGGTCTGGGGATTAGTCAGACTTCTGCATACACTGAGGATGTATGAAAGCCTAACAGGTTTACAGGTTGTGTAACTGATGATTGAGATTAAATGGCAGCTTTTATCTAACCACAGTCTAAATACCTGAAAGCCATCTGCCTCAGGTGCACGTGCATTACATCACCATCCTCATCGCTTAACTTTCATCTTTGTCTGCATGTAAACTCAGAGTTTGCAAAGCAAATTATTTCTGAATTCCTGTTCACTGATAAGAAAGAAAGAAAGAAAGGAAGAAAGAAAGAAAGAAAGAAAGAAAGAAAGAAAGAAAGAAAGAAAGAAAGAAAGAAAGAAAGAAAGAAAGAAAGAAAGAAAGAAAGAAAGAAAGAAAAACTTTGCACAGTTGCAGTATAGCATGCACTGCAATGTATTTATTCATGTTTATTTTTTACTATTTTTGTCTGGGGATTTTTAAGTATGTAACATATTCTCATTATGATTATTATTTTTGCTTCATTTTCAGATTTTCAGAAAAATCTGAAAATGAAGCAAAGACCATTTTCACACAATGCATGTTTAAGGCTCCACTGTGATCATCTGTTGATCATGTGATCATTTTATGATGTGTCTATAAAGGAGTGATGATAGATTGAGTACACGGGGCTCTTGCCAAGTGCCATGATAGCAACGGCCTTTAATCTCAAGAGTTTATCCTCTCCCTTATTGTCTGAAATGCGATTAACTTCTTTGATTTAACAATAGTTAGTACAAGAGAGTCTGTTTGAATTAAATTTTTTTTTTTAATTTTGGTAGTTAGTTTCATGCATTTGCAAACCTCCCGAGCAGTTTGCATCATGTTTTTGCAGCAAAGTTATCGTGAAATAGGTCAGCTCCTACCACAATCCTTAAAGGAAAACACAGTGTCTGTGAAGCAAGTCTCATATTTTAATTTCTTCCTCTGTTTGTACTGTAATCGTTACTTCTGCTTTGTTTATTTGTAGCACCAACTATATGAGCACCGGGGTCTGTAATTTTAACCTAAACAGCATCCTCTTAGAGCCTGCTGAACATTTAACACCACAAGGAGTCAGAAATGTTTTCTTTATTCCAGTCTGTCCTTTTTCTAAACCTCTTTTTTTCCCCCCACCATCTGTCTTCCCGTTTCATATTCCGTCTTTTCCCTGGCATGCTTTTGTGTCAGGAATGCTGTAAACACCAACTTTACCGCCAAGCATACAAGTCCCTGCTATAGTAACTTAAAGAACTTTTTTGAAAATGCTGCGTGAGTTATGAAGACCTGGAGGATAACAGAGAACTAAATTTCTTATATATAAAAATGCGATTAAACCAAGAGCGAAATATGCACAATAAATCAGATGGTGACAAGTGATTACAGTTTTTTATGTCACAGCTTTTACATTAAATCGCTCAGAGCTGCACAACAATCAGGCTCTGACACAACAGGCTACAGGACACAAGTTAGAGTGTAAATGTTTTTTAAGTACAGGGTGTGAGAAAATACTTATAAAAACAAGTGAAGAAGGACAGAAAACAAGAGGTTAAATTCTGGTTATCTGAAATTTTACTGCAGGGTACAATGGTGTTATAATTAAAGAGGTACCCATTTCTCTATTTCCCGATGTGCTGTGAGGACAACCTTGTGACACGTTGGCACACTAAATAATCACACAGTGATTTGTGGGCTGTAATCTGAGGTGTTACCTCTAGCTCTGAAGTGACAGTATAAGTATTTGTAAGAAGCTTTGCTCTCACTTTCCCTCATCAGAGTTGCATGCTTATGCTGCAAACATGCCGTTAGCGGTGACGTATGCATTCACGTCATCCATCTTTACCGGCAACTGTTGCTCTGATTTGCAGTTTCAGTCTGTCCCAATGTCGTGCCCACATATGAACATACATACACCACACACACACACACACACCAAATTCAATAAAAATGTCAGTCCTCAAGACTATAGCTTGTTTTTAAAGATTTTTAGCAGTATAATGGAAGCCCATCCGTCAGTCTGGTTCAGATTGAAACATTTCAGTGGTCACACAATTTTTGTTTACAGCATTTGTGAGCCCCTGTTTATTTCGACCTCTGATGCACCAGCAGATCAAAGTTTCATGTGTCTTATGAAACATCTCAGCTAAACACCAAGCAGAGAATCACATTTGCTATTAATCAATTAGAAACAAGATTATGAGACTGAGACGTGTTGGGATGGGGATTCACAAAGCTTTTGTTTTTCTGCTTGTCTGATCTGTTTGGTTATGCGTGTGGACATAACATAGGCTCGTCCTGCTTCTTTTGTGCCTTTTTAAGACGATTATTCGCTGCTTTAAACTAGAACAGTCTGAGTAGATTTGAGCTTTTAGAAATGGTTTCAGAAGAATGTGAAGTTACAGCAGGAATGTTCTGGGTTCCCAGTTAGAATAAACTTTTTACATTTAATATTTTTAGACTTAAATGTGTTTGCGTTTTATTGATGCAGAAGAGGAAGTTTATAGGGTTCAGCCCAAACCTGTGTGATCCTCGAGAATTTGTTGTATTTTTGTGCTTTGCGTTGTTTTTCCCCCCACAGTCAACCAAACTGTAACACTCATGCAATTTTTGGCAGATTTCTCTTTAGAGGAGCAAAGTCACTTATTGAAATGTCAAGCATTATATAACTCATACTTTCTTTGTTTTGTTTGATAATTGCTATGGTGCTGTTGTGATTAAATCTGCATGTCAGAAGTATTTAGATTTTGGTTAAACATCAAACATAAAACAACATTTCTGTGCTTGTTTGAGCTGCCCTGTGATTGTGGGCTCTTTTTTCCCCTCTTTCTTATATGTGACAAATATTTCATGTGCTTTTTTGTATTTTACATTTTAATTTTAGATTTTAAAGTTTGCAGTTTGATGACAACTACAGAGTATACCTATTTTATTTAATATGGCTGCAGTAAGATAAGGATTATTTGTCACATGCACAGTTATACACAGCACAATGCACTTTGAAATGTATTTTGTACCTGCAGCCGATAATAAGTAGGAAAAAATACATAAATAAGAAAAATAAAATCAACTAATTCACAGTATAACTATACACTATACATAGAATAATATAATAATTTACATTGTGCAATAATAGTGCAGTTTAGGGCTCAGAGTTGAGCAGATGGATGTCTTGTGGATAAAAACTCTTCTCAACCGTTCAGTCTCAGTCCTCAGGCAGCGGTAACACCGGCCTGATGGGAGCAGGAAGAAGAGAGAGTGGCTGGGCTGTTTAAGGATCTTCATAGCCCTCAACCTGCACTGTTTGGTGTAAATGTCCTGCAGGTTGAGCAGGGTGGTTCAGCTGAACAAAGGGCCATGATGATTCCAGGACATGTCCCGTGAGATGGTCACTCCCAGGTATTTGAAAGTGTCCTCTCTTTCCAATGCCATGTGAGTTTTACAAACTATGAACATTACTTTCTTATTTTTAACTTATTTTTCAGATTTCTTAAATGGCAATTTTCAGTGTTTTCAAAGTAACTCTAAGATTAAAAAAAAGCAAAATTCTGATTTCAGTGTCTTAAAATGCCCAAAAGGTATGACGCAAAGCTGCTTCGTCTTCATGATTCATTGAGAAGTAGGAGTTGTGTCCCTCATGTGGTGAACCGTCCAAAGTGCAGCCAGCTATTCTCTGATCCTCTACTCACACAGACTATCTGCAGCCTACCCGGTTAAATTATGAGTATTAACTGATATGATTCCATACACACAGCAGGTGTAGGTAATACAGAAGACATACAAAAAGCAGAGTGGTTACAAGGATGCCCTAAACGCATGTCAAAACACAAGAAAGGGTGACGTGAGTGAGTGATGCAGAGTGATATACACACACACACACACACACGCGCGCGCACACACAAACGCCCCTGTCGCTGAATGACACGTAATTCAACAGCCGTAAACCGAACTTATCAAGAGCACCTGGCTGATTCCCATAAAGCTTCCAATCACAACCCAGAGAAGTCACAGTCACCACAACAGGCTGCCATGTGGTGACCATCAGAGACAGAGCAGAGGTGACAAGACTCTTTTTAAAGAGTCAAACAGCTACGGGTTCTTCTGCACTTTCCTTGGTTTACTCTTTGATTACCCGCCTCTGTGTAAGCTGAATCCATTGAAAAACATGCTGACCACCCTGTTTGTCTGCCTCCTAGTGTCTTCTGTAATTGCTACTGAAAAAGGTAAATTCTAAGTATTATTTTATCTCTCTTTATCGCTTGTCACTGCTCTAAATGTGAAATATTATACTGTGAATTTCTTCCCATTTTCACAACAGTGATGTGGTTCTAGTAAAATCCTGTCTAGTTTCAGCAACTCTTTCACAACAACTGGTTCAAACTTAAATATGAAGAAAGGATCAAACAAATGGGTCATTTTGATTATACATACATACATTACCAGTCAAAAATTTGGACACACCTTCTCATTCAATGTTTTTACTTTTTTAACTGTAATTTAAAAGGAGTTCCCAGAGGTGCTGAGCTGTTTTATTTGTGGTTCTTAGGATACTTAGGAGTAGAATGGGAGGCAGAGCCTTCAGCTTTCAGGTCCCTCTTCTGTGGAACCAGCTCCCAGTTTGGAGAGGAGAGACAGACACCCTCTCTATTTTTAAGATTAGTTTTAAAACTGTCCTTTTTGATAAGGCTTAAAGTTAGGACTGGATCAAGTGACCTTGAACCATGCCTTAGTTATGCCACAATATGCCTAGGCTGCTGGGGGGTTCCTATGATGCACTGAGCGTTTCTTTTCATTCACCTCTTTTTACTTTGTTTATATCCCACTCTCCATTTAATCATTTGTTATTATTAATGTCTGGCTCTCTTATACAGTGCGCCTTTTGTCCCATCTCTCTCCCTCTCAGCCCCAACCGGGCACAGCAGATGACTGCCCCTAACTGAGCCTGGTTCTGCTGGAGGTTTCTTCCTGTTAAAAGGGAGTTTCTCCTTCCCACTGTGGCCAAGTGCTTGCTCATAAGGGGTCGTTTTGACTGTTGGGTTTTTTCTGTAATCATTGTAGGGTGTTTACCTTACATATAAAGCGCCTTGAGGCGACTGGTTGCTTATGATCTGGCGCTATGTAAATAAAATTGAATTGAATTGAACTCTGGGGTCCGACTCATCCTAAACCATCTCAATTGGGTTTAGATCAGATGTTTGTGGAGGCCAGGTCATCTGATGCAACATTCCATCACCCTCTTTCTTGGTCAAATAGCCCTTACATAGCCTGGAGGTGTGTTTGGGGTCATTGTCCTGTTGAAAAACAAATGACGGTCCCACTAAGTGCAAACCAGATGGGATGGCATGTACTGCAGAATGCTGTGGTGGCAGCCATGCTGGTTAAGTGTGCCTTGGATTTTGAATAAATCACCAACAGTGTTTCCAGCAAAGCACCCCCATACCATCACACTTCCTCCTCCATACTTCATGGTGGGAACTACACAAATAGGAACCATCCGCTCAGCTTTTCTGCATCTTACAAAGACATGGTGTTTGGAACCCAAAATCTCCAATTTGGACTCATCAGACCACAGGACAGATTTCCACTGGTCTAATGTCCATTCCTCTGGTTCCTTGGCCCAAACCATTCTCTTCCTCTTGTTGTTCTTCTTTAGAAGTGGTTCTTTACAGCAATTTGACCATAAAGTCCACATTACTCAAATAAGGCTATTCACTGTATACCAACTCTACCTCTTCACAACACAACTGATGGTCTCAAACACATTAAGAGAACAAGAAATTCAAGAAATTAACTCTTGACAAGACGCAGCTGTTAACCGAAAGCCATTCCAGGTGACTACCTCATAAAGCTGAATTGCAGTTATTCCTTACATACTTCAGCAAAAAGCAAAATCAGTTCCCATAACTCCCTCTAAGTGCTTCAGTTCTCACTGATCTTAATGCAAACAAAGGATTTCCTGTTTCTGATTTTAAAGGTTGGTGACTTAACAAAGAGATGGAAATACACCCAAGACTCTCATTCGATCACTGACAAAATTTGGCACTTATGTGCTACTGTCTTCAAGAATGGTAATCAAGGTTGAACAGTTAGCAGGTCAAAGGTCAATCACTATGGCCTGAATTGAAATATTTACTGGATAAGTGACAACAGAAATTCAGAGGACGATTCCTGCTAGTGACTCCCTTCTCTAAAGACACCAGCCTACAAAACTTTTGCTATTTAGAACATTTTCACATCGCACTAAAAGACGGACTCTATGGTATACATGATAAGCACTGGCATCCTATATACTGCATATGTGTGCGCCACTAATAGGACAGGAGCAGGATTCAGCATTGTCAGTATGAGCATTAAAACTTGGTGATAGGCAGCTGTAGACTTTGTCTCTTGTTCTTGCTGAGACACTGAAAAAGGAAGAACAATCTCTGCACAGTTATGTGTTTAGTGTAGACTCTCTCTCCTCTCTTTCCTCAGACAGCGCCCTTTCCAGACTGAATAACACCAAAGATGTTGAAGCCTTCATCGATTCTGCTGAAGTGGTGGTCATCGGATTCCTGGAGGTCAGACACAAAAATTGCATGCGAATAAAAAAAGGTCTCAATCATAGGCTCAGATAAGTTTCTGAACATTTTTTTTTTTTTTGGAAAGGCCCACAGTATCTGTTTTATGGCTTAGCTTATTATGTTAACATGCATGCGGAAAACCAGACACAATCAGACAAAGTAGCTAAGAGCGAGACTGTGAGGTCTCCAGAAATACAGCATTTGTTTGCACCCTGGCCTCGGTGATGCTGCTGTCACGAATGCATTTCGAAAAAGGATATGTTTCCTGTGGCCACACCTTTGGCAGCGCTGGTGCTGTGAGGACAGAGGGTGGCTGGCTGTCCCACAGTGGCGAGCTCTTTGGCCAGACTCCGTGTGCGGGGGAAGATGGCAGACTTGACAGGAAATACATGCGTATCTGAAGATTTGTGGGATTGGCTCCATTGCTCCTCTCATAAACAAGTGCAGAGACAAGGGGAAGGTTCATGAGAGGAGAGTGGAAGAGAGAGACGGAGAGCACATAAGGATAGTTCATAGTTGGACCGTGATGCTGAAGGCAATAAGAGACAAAAATATTGGTGCTGTGACTCACCGAGAATGAGCACATATTACAGGCTGCAAAATGAGAAAACGGATTGCCAGAGCTCATGCAACAGACTCTCAGAAATAGACATGATTCACCTTCCTTTGAGTCAGCCTCATCTGTCTTTTCTCCCTGGCAGCTGCACTTTCCAAATTGTTGAGAGTTTCTAGTGTCCCCCTGCAGACTCTGGTGTTCTCGCTCAAATTTTACATAAGACAGAACAAATTGTAACAAATAATGAGGGGGGAAAAATAATAAATTTACTTGGTAGGTTATGAGAGATCTTTGAAACTGTGTCCTTCTTTGTTCCAGGGAGAGGAAAGTCATGGCTATAAGGAACTTGTGGCGGCTACAAAGCGAGTCAGCTCTGTCCCTGCAGCCATTTGTACTGTGAAGGAGGTGTGGGCTGACTACAGCCTCTCCTCAGACAGCATTGCCCTCTTCAGAAAAGTACTCCACATATAGTAATAAATGATGTATGTGCTGTCTGTTTTAATGACGGTGATGGTGATGTTGCGTGTTGTGCTTCCAGGCTGATAACCACCAGGAGAACATTGTTCTTTCTGAGGTCAAGAAGTTAGAAACCGATGGTCTTGTAAACTTCATTTCTATCAACGAGGTCAGATACATCACAGAGTACAACCAAGTGGTAGGTCCAGCTCATGTCTTCATCACAGTCCTCTTCCTCTGTCTATTATCAAATGTTAAGTTTTAAATACTTTTTCAGTGAATATAAATAAGTAAAAAGCAAAGATCCATTAGCAGGCTCACAGATACTGAACAGTCTCTTGCCATTAGAGCCTGTCAGGGGAAATGTCTGAAAAGGGTGGATAGTGGGAATATTACTTCTTCCATTTTAAATGTCACTCTTTATATGCTGTTTTCACTCTCTTTTCTCTTCTGTTTCTCTCAGACAGCAGTGGGTCTGTTCAATTCAGAGGTGAAGACACATCTCCTGCTTTTGGCCAACAGGGGGAGTAAAGAATATCTTGAGCTCAAGGACAGACTGGGAGCTCTGGCCCCAGAGTACACAGGCAAAGTGAGAATATTCAGAAGAGTAATACACTTACAGAAAAACAGTTTTAAATTAGTATGAGTGCTATATATATATATGGAAATGTGTCATGGGAATAACAGTTAGGTCCATATGCTTTTAGAAAATGAACTCTTTTTTGCCTCTGTACACCAACACAGTGGATTTTAAATCAACATGTGATGGAAGTGCAGACATTCAGCTTGAATTTAAGGGATTAGTCAAAAAAAAAAGTGCATTAATTTTTGGAGGATTACAGACATTTTTATACTGTACAGTTGACTGTTTGGAGTTGATTCCAGATTGTGATGAATTGCATTTGGTAGTTTTTCTCTAGAACTGTCATTTTGAGGTCCAAAGAGATGTTGATGCAGGTGAAGGAGGCCATCATTAGGCTAAAAAAACAAACAAAATAAATCAGAGAGAGCAAAAAACTTTAGAAGTGACCAAATCAGTAATCTGGTACATTTTTACAAAGAAGGAATGCACTGAACAGCTCAGCAACACTGAAAGACCACAGAGAAGTAAAATGAATGGTTGCAGAATTATTTCCATGGTTAAGAAAAACCCTTTCGCAACATCAAGCCAAGTCAAGAACACCTGAGGAGGTAGGTGTATCACTGTTAAAGTCTACAATCAAGTGACACCTTCATGAATATAAATACAGAGTGTTTACAACCAAGGTGCAAACTGCTGGTTACAATCAAGACCAGGAAGGTCGGCATAGACTTTGCCAGGAAACATCTAAATGAGCTGGCACAGTTCTGAAAAAAAAAAATGAAGCCAAGATTATTGACGACTGCTGATGAAGCAGGAAGATGAACTGTGAAATGTACTCTCTGCTCAGAGTAAGCCAAATGCTGCAAAACTGATTAGACAGCACTTCGCAGTGTAAATGGATGATGACATAAAGTAAAATCAACCCAAGAGTTTTCACAAGGCAAAAACTGAATATTCTTCTCAGTCACCTCATACCAACTCAACAGAGCTTTTCACTTACTGAAGACAGAAGTGAATGCAGAGAAACCCACAAACAAGCAGCAACTGAAGGTGGCTGCAGTAAAGGCCTGGCACAGCATCTCAAGGGAGGAAACACAGCATTTGCTGATGGGTTCTAGATTTAAGGCGGTCACTGACTGCAAATGATTTTCAAAATTGTTTGCAAATAATCCTTATATTTAAAATGATGTTAGTCTGTCCAATCACTGCTGAGCCTCCGAAAATGGGGGACTGTGTGTAAAGAAGGTTGTAAATCCTAAACAATTAACGCAACACTTACAGACTTAACTCTATGGTATGTTTTCAGTCTTGTTGATCACTAAAAGTGCTTTACACTGCACACCACAGTCACCATTCATATCTCACATCCACACTTACAGTTTTAGAATACCCAATTAAGCTAACATGCACGTCTTTGGACTGGGTAGAAATTATTGTTTCTGGCAAACGAAAGTAAAGGCAGGCTTTAAAAATGCTTTAATCATATTGTGCCAAAAATGAAATAACTCGATCTAATCTAATTACATAAAATGAACCGCCTGTGTTCCAGTTCTTGTTCGTGCTGATTAATGGAGCCGAGAAGTCCAACTTAAAGTCGCTCAACTACTTTGGCCTCAAGCCACAGGACCTCCCACGAGTTGGCATCTATGACGGTCACTCTGACATGAAGTGGCTTCTACCAGAAGGAGAGATTTCTACGGAGCGCGTGCGGGAGTTCTGTGAGGCTTTCCTACGAGGAGAACTGAAGGTGAGCAGCTGTTACCTAAAATTAGTCAGTGCCGATGACTGGATATATTCATGATTACAGTGTATGCAAATCCAGTTTAAAGATTACAGCTTATTATACAAAAAGAGCAATTCTCTTGACTGGAAGCACAAAAAAAAAATAACTGCACATTAGTTACAGCAAAATAACGGTAAACAAATAAAACACAATAAACGACAGGAACAGCATGGAATGAGCGTCCTCCAAATGGAAAAAAAAAAGAAAAACTGAAATTAGATTAGGCCACACTAGTAATGTACTACAAATCATCGTCCATATATGAGCCACACAAAAGACACGAGACACAGTCTGACAGAAAGTCCAGAATTAGAGTTTCTACAGCACAAAACTGACACATTAAAGAGTCTGAATTCAGCTTATGTAATATTAAGTGAATAATCAGATCTAGCTTGAGTGACAGTAACACAAGTAAAAGTTGTGCGTTTAAAGGTTTAGTAGTAACAACCTTTTAGAGCATCAGATTAGTGATGAACCTATCGAGGAGTTTAATGTTTAGCTGGTTGAAACCGAGCTTCTTTTTCAATTCCGGTTGTGTAATTTAATCCAGAACAATGTATCGTTAAAGCTGAATTCAAAAACATGATTACAAACCACTGTTTCTTATGCACCCAGCCAAAATAAACAGTAAACAAACACCATTGTTGTTGGACTGACTGTTGCACGTCCCTAAAATACACCTCAGAGTCCCTTACAGCTGCTCCTCCTTCATCAGTCACCTCGATTTGCTGCTGATAAACTTAATGACCATCACGATCACCAGCAGCCATATCAGTTCTACAACCTGCTACAACAATTTTGCTGGAAGCAAAATAATAAAGTGAGCAAATATTTTGCTTCACAGAACGTCACTTGAAAAGGAAAAGCTTTGACTCTCATCTTCCTCTTATAAATTTTAGGCCTTGAACCACATCTTTGTTTAATAAGAGCACATTGCTTGTAAATTCTTTGCTTCTCCTGCCACTTTCATCTTACATGCTAAAAGATGAATAATATTATATTGTTTGGAATTAAATCATTTAAAAATCATATATAACCAACATAAATGAAAGTCCTAATAAAGCATCTGTGTAGTTGACATGAATGTAGCTTATTCATAAATTGCGAGACTTTGAGGTTTCCTCTGAATTAATTCCTGCATACTGCTAAATTGATAAGTTGTCTGCTGTATTTCACTTATTGCACTTTTACTTTTTTTAGGAGGTGAAGCAGCCCGGAGCAGAGCCCAAAACAGAACTGTAGGACACAAACAACTAAATATGAACTTCTAATGTACAAAATAAAATGAGAAAAAAAACAATAGAATGAATTCTGTTTGCTCATTGCATTTATATCCTTTCAGCAAACAGGGAATTCTGCAAAGTTCACATGTGTGCATGCGTCTGTCATGTGTCCTTATTTTTTTACCAGTGTTTGTTATGTATTGCCTGTTTACATGAGTGTGAGTCCGTCTGCAGTCTGGTTAGTCAGCCACAAGTCACAGGCCGCAAGTCGCGGTGATCTGGCGGAGTTTGTTAGTCTTGTCCACTAATGTTATTGTCAGAACCACAACACACCGACCTCAGAAAGACTGACAGAAAGCAGGCTGGGAAGATGTGGATCGAGGCACTGTAGTAAGTGGTAGTTTCTCACATGCTTCGTTCAGGGAAGAAAAGTGCGCAAATGAAGTTAAAAACACCATCTGTACAATATAAAGTAACATGAAAATCACACACAGTCCTAAAGCCGGCCATCTAATTCAAGATTAGCATAATGTTTGACTCGGAGACATATCAGGATCTAAAAAAAGGGAGCATATTTCGCTACAAAGGCTGTGAAAGTTCTATAAAAGAACAACAGATGGGCCGTAGACATCAAGAGTGAAAAAAGTTTGGGCTTGTCCCAAAAATATTCTCTCAAGCAAGAAGGGAATTTCAAGGCCCAGACTGGGATCAGTATAATTAGTGGTGCTGCGCTGCCAAGCAGATACATCCGGCGGAACTGGGAAAGCCTGGCAGGTGAACATTTCTCCAAGACCAGATGGAATATACAGTATGTGTCCCCTGCCATCTGAGTTTGTTTACAGCTACAAGTGAGACGGCTGACAGATGAGGCAGTGTTACATAAAGTGCTGAGGGCGGACAGACATGACAACATGTTCATCAAAGGGGAAATTATAAGTCCCTCTGTATAGTTCATATTTCCTTACGTCTGAGTTTAAATATTACTGCCCCTCTCATGCCCCTCTTAGTTAAACAGTAAAATCTTCCATCACTGTGATTTTATTTGCATCTGTCTTGTTTATTATATTTGTGTTACTGTCATTTCTAACCGAGGCTCCTTCTGTCTTCACATCATAAATACAAAGAACACCTGCTCTAAAATTAAGAATCACACAGCCTTCTGTGGTTTACAGATGATTTGCTTAATTTGCTATGAAATTCAAACTGCTCCGACTCTTTTTAAATTGAAACTTTGGAGATTATTATTTTTAATAATTTGGTAGTTTAGTTCTGGATGCAGGTCGGACAGGTTGACGAACATCTGGAGTGTGAGAGACACAGCCTATAAAATAATAAATTCAATCACTCCTTCTTAAAAACAAACAATAAGACATATCTGCTTCGTTTTCCTCAGAGCTTAGAGTTTAAATAAATGTACTTTCTGCTGTTCCTTACCTACTGCAAACTGCAGCCATCCTGCAATAACGTGACTACACTAGCTTTACAGGTTTGTATCTATGATTACAACACTGCAGCTATTCATGGCACTGATTTTACTCCATAGTGTTTAAGTCTTGGAGTCATTTTTGACACAGATATTTCACATTGAACAAATATGCAGGAATGCTTTCTTTCATCTGTACAGCATTTATTTTTGTAAATTTAGAAATATCCATGATGCTGCAAGACTGGTCCATGCATTTGTTACTTTGAGACTGGAATACTGTAATTCATTATTATCAGGCTGTTCTTCAAGCTACCTGAAAAATCTTCAGTTGATCCAAACAAAAAACAAAAACCAGAAAATGCTACAGTGAGAGTACTGACAGGGAGTAGAAAGAGAGACCATATTTCTCCCATATTGGCATCTCTTCATCAGCTCCCTTTTAAATTTGGTACCGAATTTAAGATCCTTCTCCTCACATACAAATTCTTCAATAATCAGCTACTACCATTATACCTTAAAGACCTCATAGTACCATATTAACCCAACAGAGCATGTCACTCTCAGACTGCAGGCTTACTTGCAGTTCATAGGGTTTGTAAAAGTAGAATGGGAGGCAGAGCCTTCAGCTGTCAGGGCTGTCTCCTGGAACCAGCTCCCAGTTTGGATTCAAGATACAGAAACTCTCTCTACTTTTAAGATTAGACTTAAAACCTTCCTTTTTGATTAAGCTTACAGTTAAGGCTGTAAGCTTTGAGATTACTATTGCTGTGAATTGGTGCTATATAAATATTAAGCTACAGTAATATAAGATGGCACTTATATTACTGTAGCTTAATGCTGGTGATCATGGAAATGCCATGGTAAGGTCACAGCTTCAGCTGATTTCTTTTGTAATTTGCACTATTGCAGGTGTTAGATTTATGAGTGAACTGTGCTTGTGGGGATGATGGTAAGAAAATAAGCCTCAGAGCCACCTCTCATGGCATGTGACATGAGAAGCAACTCTCTTCCTGTTAAAACCAAACATGAAACTCTCTGTTCTCTGGATCTCACGGTCCTGTTGGGCTAAACTAAGCAGTAACTTGGCTCATACAGCCCAAAGCAAACCTCATAAATCTGGATCTAAAACTGGCCTCTCAGTAAGACAAGTCTCTAATAAGTAAGCGATAAGTATACCGTAGGTAGCAGTCTCTAGCCAAGTGTGTAACTGGTATTCCCCAGGTTTTCGAAGAAAAAAAAAATTCAGTGTCATATGATGCTGTTTGTTTATTCTTTCATAAAGTACTGGTAATGTATTTGACAGAAAACAAAAACGTCTTTACTGCATGTTCATTTTAGATAACTGGGATCCTTATAGCACTTTCTGAAACAATTAACACTCATAGTAGATGCATTCACAAAGCGTGCCAAAGTGAATGTACTTTTATATTTGACATTACAGTTTTAATTTTATATTACAGTTCTAACAAAATTGTAAACATTTGTACATAATTTTCTCAAGGGCCTTTCCACCCTGACATATGGAAAAATAGTTTTAGGGCAATATCAGACAAAGAGAAAAAGGCACAAGACAGAGGAAGCTATTCTTTCAGATATACCACATGCTGATGTACAAGTTATCTTTTATTACACAGTCTTCTGACAGCATTCTGGGACCAATGCAGATAGATGACTTGTCTCTATAAATATTCTAGGGCTTATGATCCCTCTTTGTAAAAACCTGCAGACTACTGCGCTGCTGTACTCTGTGTTGTTGTTTGATCCCTTTGCAAAGGTATATAAAACGCACAAAGACAACCTGGTTGTGTGCACCTCAGATTTCCACAACACACTGAGCCACTAATGCAGGCATCATCCAGATAGTTTGAGTGTTGCGCTTCTGTGGTCTCCAATTGGTTCACAGATGGCACACTTTTCATTACACTGCGGCTCCCTCCATACACGAGTCCTAATTCTTCTCTGCGTGGTGCTGGAAGGGCTATAATCGCTGACTCCTTCCTACAGGCATGTGGAGACATCATGTCAGGCCTGGAGACGGTGCTGCCTATAGCTCAAAACAGCATTGCATACAATGTGAATAAAATATAGAAGACCGTAAGTCTGTTTCTTCTGTTCTTTAATTGACCACAAATATTTTTATGTTCTTCTTTTGCACTGTTGGTGTTGCTTTCTGCTCTTTAAGGCAGGACGTTTTGAAGAGAAAAAAAAAAGAAGCTTTTCCCCTCATGTATTTATAGTGTGCAATACTCTGAAACCACATCCATGTACTTTACAGTTTTAGGTTACTGTGTGCATGTGTGTTTACTGCATGTATAACAAAACTTCCTTTGCACTGCACACAGAAAAAGCAAAAGCCACAAGTGTTTTTCATTTTAATTATCAGTCTGAAGTTGTAGCATTGTATGCTTATTAAAATGATGGTTGGTGTGTGATGTAGTGTAGTTTTTTGGGGGGGTTTTCCCCTATGGGGAAGGCAACAGTTTGATGGGTTATTCAGGAATTGTGTGATGTTGTGATGGCCTGATAAAAGGTTTTGTGATAAGTGTGAAGAGTTTAGCAAAAACAGCCTTTATTTTTTAAGATAGTAACTAAAAAATGCACACAAAAAAATATGTATAGTAAGTTCTAATACGTCAGTCATCCCTGGTTTTATGCTCTTCCTAGTGCCTGTTTTTGCACCTTGTCTTCTCTTCTAGAGCAAAATATAGGAGAAACAAAAATATATACCTTGAAATTCATTTTAACTGCTAAACATTAGATTAACTTGTTTTGTTATTTTATTTTAGATCATTTTAATTGGTGTTTTAATTATTTTTGCATGTTTGTCTTTGTTTAATATACCAAAGAAGCTGAACACCAGCATTTAACAGTGGTCTTCTTGAGGGCTCTGTGTCACAGCACCTTGCCCACTAGCTTCTGATTCTTTTCAGATGTCACACTTTATGTTATATTTCATAATTATATTAATAATATTTAAATGATGGTAACATTTATTATGGGTATTTTAGGTGCCTTGCAGCAGACACAACATGAAAAACAGGAAATGTTACGCCTTTGTCTGAGCTGCCACACGCAGACTGAGGTAATGGTTTTTTTAAAAATGCTGAATACGCTCCTTCTAACTGGTCATTTGAAAGTTGTTTATTGCAATTATGTGATGCATGTCCATCATGCAAGTGGAACAAAGCTGGTATTGACAAAACGAAAAAAGTTCCAAAAAGAATGGCTCTGTTTATCCATCATCTATGAGGCCATCTGTCTGAGGGCTGAAGTAGGCCTGGATGCAGATCTCTTCACTAGATAATGACTCAATTTGAGTATTTCTTTAAGGAAAGGCTCGAAAAAAGAAAGTGATGGTTAATAAAGAAAAGAGAAAAAAAAACAGATTTGAATTCCAGTGAAATGTTGTTAGCTGCAGCAAGCTGATATCATTGATATATTTACACTGATATCATTATCCCTGCTAAAAACAAAACAAAACACAATGCTAACTTCTAAGAAATTACTTTTTTCACAGAAATATAATGTGTTGAAATCAGATTTTAAGGTCTTTTTTCCACTGTTGCTGTTTATCAACCTTATGTCCCTTCACAGACCTTTGCTTGTCTCACAAACAAACAATTTTCTTACTTTTTACTTTACCTACATTTTTTACTTACTTTTTTATTGTGATTAGTAGTTATGAAATTTGTTTGCTCTATATCCTGGCCACATGATTTATTCCTTAAAGTCTACCAAAGCCCAGAAATTGTTTCCATGGAGGCTGACTCTACGTCTTTCCCTAAACTGAGTTCTTCTTTTTACAGTTTAAAAAAATATTTTTACTGGAAAAAATATGACTAACTAAATAGAAGTATAGCTTAAAATAACCCTCTCAGACATGTGCAAATAGGCAAACATTTTTTTGTATGTCTTTTTTTTTTTTTTTTTACAGGTGCAGCAGTTGATGAAACATTGTGGTTTTCTACTTGTGCTCTGTCCTCTCTGTCCCCTTTTTCTATTTTCTCCCTCTTTCTCTTTTTTTCCTTTCTTGCTTTTCCACAGCCTACAACACATATACATGTATGTGAAAAATAACACAAATAAATAATTAAAATAAAAGGACAAACACTAACAAGAAGCGCCTATAGAGAATCCATAGAGCTCATCTCGGAAGAGCAAATACAACCAGTGATGGTTGCTGCTGCCTTGAAAAAGTAACCTGATTTCTGATGACTCCTTTAAAAGGTAGCTTAGTTACTTTACTCATTACTTGATTTTAAAAGTAACTAAGTTAGATTACAAGTTACTTTATTAGTTACATTCAACAGCTGCCGGCAGCACCCCCTGCCGTCTCAAAATAAAAATGACAACCACGAAACGAGGGCGAGTCAACCGTGTTTAAGGGCAGCATTTCCTCTACTACAGGGATCCTCACATCCAGGCCTCGAGAGCTGGTGTCCTGCAGGTTTTAGATGTGTCTCTGCTTCAACACACCTGAGTCAAATATAGAAGTCATTAGCAGGACTCTGGAGAACTTTACTGCATACTGAGGAGGTAATTCAGCCATTTGATTCAGGTGTGTTGGATCAGGGACACATCTAAAACCTGCAGGACACCAGCTCTCGAGGCCTGGATGTGAGGATCCCTGCTCTACTACATACTGTCCGACCAACTTCTTCAGCTCTCCCCCGCTTACTGGTTTTCTACCGAAGTCCAGCTTTTGTTGGGGGGGGGGCTCCTGCATTAGCCGCAGCTCTCTTCTATGCACCACCTGGTGGGACTTTCTCTGTAAATTTGCATGTGCCGTGCTACGACTCCAAATGTTTCTTCAAACCTGACGTAGTGTTTTTGAAGCTAGATAGCACTTTGTCACCAGCACAGAGTGCACAGTTAACCTTGATACCGTTATCTTTAGCTGACACAAACTCAAAATAGTGCCTGTATTTCAATTCAATTCAATTTATTTATTTAGCGCCAAATCACAACAAACAATCGCCTCAAGGCACTTTGTATTGTGGGTAAAGACCCTACAATAATACAGAGAAAACTCAACAGTCAAAATGACCACCTATGAGCAAGCATTTGGCAACAGTGGGAAGGAAAAACTCCCTTTTAACAGGAAGAAACCTCCAGCAGAGCCAGACTCAGGGAGGGGCAGTCATCTGCCGTGACCGGTTGGGGTCCGTGCAGAGTCTTTCCAGTTAGAAAAAGTGCATCTTTCTCCTCCCTCCATTGTTTACATTTGTGTCACTGTGTGCTATTTGTCCTTGCGCTGAAAACGGGACTTAATTGTCGCATTGGCCAGACGTCGCTCCCCAAGACGCAAGAAGAAAGCAAAGATATATCTTTTTACTAAGAAAATGACAAAAATAGTAACACACAGTGTCTTGGATAAGTAACTTTAATGTCATTACTGGATTGGAAATAGTAACTTGTTAGATTACCAGTTACTGAAAAAAAGTGGTCAGATTAGAGTAATGCGTTACTGTTATCACTGGGCACAACAGTGCATTCAGATCACAATTCTGCTTGCAAAATCTGCCAGCCAAAACAGATTTGAAATAAAATTAAAATAAAAATAATGTGAGACTAATGTGCAACAGAATAATAAAAATTCAACAAAACAGAAAATAACTAATCGGATTGAAGACATTACAACAACAATAATAATAATAACTGTCATAAAACAGTTTAATCAAAAGCCAGGCTTAGGAAGTGTTTCATAATTTGGCTTCTCTTAGATAATTTGATCTGAGAGCTCAGAGCGTGAAAACTGAATGAAAAGACCCATTACATAAAAAATGAAGGATCGCAGGGAATGAGATTCAAAGATCTATTTTTAAAAAGTTCTGAAATTATTTTTAAAAAAAAGAAATTGCCAAAAAAGACCGTCTTAATAAAGCCATCTGACTCGTGAGGATATCGCATCATCGGCCTCAGAAAAAGATAGGATATTCATCAGTGATATGATGTGACAATTAATCATACACAGTACAGTATCTATCATATGTTTAACTTTTATCTAGATGCACAAGAGCTGTTGTAAATGAGGAAAGCTGTGAGAATTACTTAATGTCTAGATTGAATTATTTAAAAGCCAGCATGCAGGAGCAACAAGGAACTCATCCGAGGCAGAAATGTCTGCTGCATTTCCTGCCTCTTCAGGGATGTTATCGCAATTGTTTTCTTCAACTGCGTCCCCCCTGAGCACTGAATCCACAAAAATCCACAAAAATGGACACTGGACGAGACATTGAAATTACATGGCATGAAGTCCAAAACAAATCCACGACACCAGGAATAACGCTAGACTATGAAGCACAAAGGACAACAAGGTCACTCTGCAGCACCACTGAATCTGTCTCACTACAAATGATACACTACAAAAACAATGAATGACAAATGAAGCCATTTGGGGGCCGTTTGAGATATATATAAGTCAAGTGATATGTAAATGTTTGGTTATCTAGACAGTATTTAAGCTGCAATATGGTTTAGGTCAAAGCTGCTAACTCGAATATCTTTATTTAAAATCTAAAACCTACCAAAGCCACACTCAAATATATCGTACCAACAGAAAGCTGCATCCAAACCCGCATGCATAACACAGTGCATCCAACACATGGGGGTTACCTATATTTAGCTCTGTATATGCTGAAATACATTGAATGCGACTGTGCACTGGACCACTGGTTGGTGTTGGTAAGCCATGGCAGTGCACTGGATCTCTCCAGGACTTGGGCCGAGATGGATCTGTAAATAGCGTCTGACTGCGGTTCCAGTGGGACTCTACAACACTCTAATTAAGCTCTGTCGCATAATGAGGCTCACTGCTGTTCCGTGTCACTCGATTAGTAGGTTGTGGTTGGCTCAGGCTATAGTTTGGGGTTTGTGTGGGTGGGAGATCACATCTGGGGCAAGGAGTATAGAAACATAACAGCAACGACAGACCTGGCAACCTTGATGTTAAAGAGGCAACCCTGCAGTGGGTCCTCAGGATTAAGATCCAATTAAATTTCAAGGGTATTTTATAGAAATCTTGTAACGCCACCATTTTGGACTTTCAGGGTTTGTTGTATTATTTATACTTCAATGATGAAGGGTAAGGACTGAAAGGAATTCGAAGGGGCTGTACAGGACTGGTAAACAAGACAAGTATTAAAAAAAATGTTTGGTTTAACCTCAAAAAATGATGCATGGCAAAAAAAATTTGCTTTTTCCCCCGTCTTTTAAAAAAATATATAACAAAAATAATGTAAAGCAAGAGAAAGGAACTATTTTGGGATTTCAATTTAATTTGTCATTCAATAAGTCATTTAAGTTCTTCAAAATTTATCTGCAACTATTTCTGATGAGTTTTTTCTATGTATGTGTAAATGCATATTTGCATATACACACATTGTGGCGAAAACAACAATTCCACAAAGAGTGAAGAGTTAGCATACACACACGCGGACATAGGCTTACATGTTTTACCACGTGCTTTATGTAATGTCAAATGCCAGAAATGTCTGTGGCTGTGGCTGTTGGATGACTTTTTGGACTCAGTGCCAGGAGCTGTTTGGATGTTTATGTGAGCTTTCATGACAAATGGAAGCGGAAATGGTGACATTTGACTCCTCAGCCAATCAGAGGATTATCTCATTGTGTGGGTCTGGTCTGACAAGAGAGGTGGACTACAGTATATATTGACCTCAACTTGGGAGAAAGAAACAGAACAAGCCATCGCAGGAAAGCGAAGAAGCAAAAGCAATAAAGGAACTGAGCTGTCTACAGAGACACACTAACTACAAGACATCATGAAGACTCTGACTCTCATCTCCATCTGCACTCTTCTCTCAGTGTGCTGGTCCATGGGAGGTAAGAACAAACTCTTGTCAATGTTGTGAAGCCCAGTGTCGTTCTCTATCTTATCAGGGGCAATAAGAGCACCTACAGTACATTTAACGTATGTTCTTGTCTGCTTTCATCAGCTGTGGAACCTGATGTTGTCGTGGACCCTGATGCCGACACAGCTGCTGATGTTGCACCTGCTGACCCCGCTGCTGGTGATTCATCCTCTGCTTCTGACTCTTCTTCCTCCTCTGAGTCCGATTCAGCCTCATCTGACTCTTCCTCAGACTCTTCAGCATCTGATTCATCCTCCTCAGAATCCTCAGAGTCTTCAGAGTCCTCTGAGTCCGACTCCTCTGCCTCAGACTCATCAGCATCAGATTCTGCTTCTGACTCCTCATCATCTTCATCCTCCTCAGAGTCAGCCAGTACTGAAGGTGGGTAGCAGCTTTGTTTCAAGAGAGAATATCTGCACTGTTTTAGAAATTAAGTGTGAAAAAACAAAAAAACAAAAAACTAAAGAAAAGTCTAAGTTTGTGATGCTCGACCCTTCAGCTGCTCCAGTGGTTGTGAAGAGAGATCTGGCTGCTGCTCTTCTGAGGAGCAGAAGAGCTGCTCCAGCTGGTTACCTCACCCCTCTGCAGCTGGAAAGGTACGGTTACTGCTACAAATTTTCAACCTGCTGAAAAAGTAAAAGTAAAAAAACAGAATCTATGTGAAGTCTGCAAACGCACGCATCTAACGCCATTTCTCTCTGCAACCATCCAGCCTCAGAGAGGTGTGCGAGCTGAACGTTGCCTGCGATGAGATGGCTGACACTGCCGGCATCGTGGCCGCCTACAACGCCTACTACGGACCCGTCCCCTTCTAAGTGAAAGAGACCTCTGTTATTTACATGTGTACTGTTTTGTTTTTTCTGTCCTTTTTAAAAAAAAAAAATACAGCAGTGCAACAGCTCCCCTATGTATATCAAAGGCAGAACACAAAAACCATGGTTCAGAACCATGTTATGTTGTTACATGGAGAATTTTTTTAGGCATAAATTATTGCACAAGTGACCATCTTCATTGGTCCTGAATGAAACTGCCTCTTCCAGGCTTTCAGAGAGAGGCACATGGAAACACAAGCCTGTGAAGTACATTATAGTAGCCCACATAAGTGTAAATTATTATTTTCATCTGTAGTGTAATACAATGAATGGTGCTACAAGTGCAATTTGTGTTTTTTTTTGTTTGTTTTTTAATGTACTGATGTTTTATTATTACTTACTTTAACTGGTAGTTCTAGTGAGTAGTGGATTTAGTAATGAATTCTTAGAGGTAGTTGTAGTTTTATTCCATTGTATTGATAGTGGTAGTGTACACTATGTGTAAAATGCACATCAGTTATCTGTTATGACTGTAACCACAAATTGCCTCTGGGTTTGAAAATAATAAATTATTTGTTTTGTCAAATTGTTGTGTTGTCCTTGAATTTCAATTAAAGCTCCTCATGTAAGAAAAGAAAAAAGAAAAAAAAATTCTACATTCCCCCCCCATAAATATGAAATACTCAAGTTTTGGCACTAGAGGGCACTGGAAGCAGCTGTCTTTATTAATATACTAACGTGTGAGCAAACAGTAGCGGTACTAGTCAGGTAAAGTTGAGCACTGGAAGATCCCAACTTGATCGTGAAGATAAGAGGCCAAAATAAACATTATAATCAACTGTGAGCGATCTGAAAATGTAATGTAAATTTAGATAATAAAAAGAGTTTGAAAGTCCAGAATGTCGTTTAAATCAGTTATCACTAATTTTTAGGATACTTCCAGAATCCTCAATAATCTCTTTTTTCCATTTATTGTGTATCCACCTTGGTGGTGAGCTGCCTCTTTGTGTGCTGGTTTGGAAATGACTGCAACTTCAGTTCAAATTAGAGACAGTCTTAACCGACACAGCATCACACTCATGCTTATTATGCAGAGGTTTGTAAGCTGGTTGCTACTGCTAGGTCTGTAAATGGCCACGAGAGAAATGAATGACACCAAAACGAGCATGAAATGAATGAGCCAAATATTAATTTAGACCTGAGGAAAGCTGCAGACCAGAGTGATTAAAATTTTCTTCATCACCAACAGTGACACCTTCCACACATAATAATCATTTACATAGAAGGATTAAAGTCACATCAGTAATTCTGATTCAGATGGATGTCTTCATCCACAATCCCTCCTTATTCTTCTAACTGTCCTTACATGCAGTTTACTGTTCCCATAATTACCATTAGATGGCGATGTTGGTCAGTCACAAACGTGCAGAATTAAGGACCTTCACACTCACTGGCCACTTCTTTAGGTACACCTATTCAGCCGCTCAATAATGCAAATATCTAATCAGCCAATCACGTGGCAGCAACTCAAAGCTTTTAGGCATGTAGACATGGTCAAGTTGAGCTGCTGAAGTTCAAACGAACATCAGAATGAAGAAGACAGATGAACAGTAACATCTGTAAACACCTGCGACAAGCAAAGCACACAGAAGAGCATCTCTGAACACACAACATTCCTAGCCTGAAGCAGATGGGCTACAGCAGCAGAAGACCAGAGCAGGTGCCACTCCTGTGAGCTAAAAACAGGAAACTAGGCTTACTGTTCACCATATTGGACAATAAAAGGTTGTAAAACCTTTACCTGTCTTATGAGTCCCAATTTCTGCTGTAGGGTCAGAATTTGGTGTAAACAACATGGGAGCATGCATCCATCCAACCTTATATCAATGGTTTAGGCTGGTGGTGGTGGTCTAATGGTGTGGTGGATAGTTTCTTGGTACACTTAGAGCCCTTTAATACCAACTGAACGCCACAGCCTACCTTAGTATGGTTACTTGACCATGGCCTTCCCTTTATCACCACAGTGCGCCCATCTGTTGTTGGGAGAGCTGTCTTCCAGCAGGATAATGTGTTATGTAACAAAGCTCAAATCATTTCATGTCTTGAACATGACAAATAGATCTGTGCAGCCAACAAATCTGCAACAACTGTGTGATGCTGTCATGTCAATATGAAACAAAATCTTTGATCTATTTCCAGCACCTGATTGAATCTGTGCCATGAAGAAGTGAGGCAGGTCTGAGGACAATAAGTAGTTTTATGGAGATTGGTGGGTGAGTCACTCCAAACTCAAAGCACTTGAAACAAATCCGCTTAACTTTATTTCAGTTTTACAAGTAATTTTAAAGTTTCCAAAGACAACAAATATTTGATTCTAAATTTGGGAGGAAACTATGTTCAAGGCATCTAAAATGTTTTCATTTGATGTGAAAAAAAATGCAGCAAATACTGATAGTCGCACAGATGTCATAATGTAAGTCTGTCAAAATGAAACTGATCAGCTATGCTGGGACCCACTGAAATGGAGACAAAAGACCACAGTGTGTGTGTGTGTGTGTGTGTGTGTGTGTGTGTGTGTGTCTGTGTGTGTGTGTGTATGAATGATGTATTTCCATGGCATGAATGTCAGTTGACCATGTGGAAACTCTCGTGGTTTTTGTGTTGCGCTTTGACACAGTTGCACACCCTCTTTATTGATATATTGATGGTGTCTCTCATGTTCTCTGCTCATGGCTCACTGGCATGTGACAGTGAAAGTTTCCTGGATACTGGCTGTGATGTTCCAGGAAAAAAATATTAATTCATAAAAATAAATTAATAAAAAATACACAAATCTGACTATAGAGTGATGAAGCACAGCAAGAACTTTGAAGACCTTTTGACAGTCAGTAAGAAAAGTGTTAAAGAATAATTTGATAACAAGAACAATACTGACAAAGGTCATGACCTTTTTAGATATAGGGCAGGTTTATCCAAAGCCTTTGAATGGTAAGAGTCATCTTATTTCCATTCACTCCAGTGGACCATCTTTTTTACAGCAATGGTGGCTCACAGAGATGTAGGAGCACAGAAGTTTGAGATGCAGTTTTTTTTAAATATTTTTTTTATCTTATTTCATCCAACATTATGAAATCCTAAAAAAGCTTCAAAACATGACTTTTTGCTTCTTTTTGAAACAAATTTATCCACTGTGAGTATGACCTAGTATGATAAGATGATAATTACACAACAGTCAGTGAAACAGCTGGCTATTTTAGTTATATATAACTGTAACTAAAGAGGCAGAGCATCTCGAGAAGTCTCATGTTGTTGTTCGGTTTTGTGGTCCTGTTGTCTGTGTTGCAGCTCAGCTGATGGCAGAAGCAGGGAAGGCGGAGGGTTCAAATCAGACAGAAAACACAATTCAAGTGAAATAAAGTAAAATATGACACCAGCTTTGAAAAAATAAAAATAAAAATGTGAACTTCTGCTAAATGCTTAAGTTTTATTTAACTGTATGTATATAATCACGCTAATCCTGTATTACAGTATTAGTGTATAGTTTTTACACAAATTCATAGTAACTGATGGCACTTGTCACACTTTGTGTAACATCAACAATTAATTAAGTTTCACAATTTAAGTTGGGTAATAAAAAAAATAAAGCCACACCTCATCTCCTAATGCACTGACCTGTCTGGACCTACACAGGTGTGTCCAACATTTTCTTTTTGCCTCTCCTAACTCTCCCTCAGCACAAGAACCATGAGAGGATTCAGCCTGAAGACTCCCTGCAGTGACACAGCTCCCAGACCTGCAGATTCATCTCCCTGAGGTTTTCAAGCGTTACCCGCTTCTTATTTTTAATAAACCAAACGTCACACGTCCCAGTGCTCCGGTGTTTGTTTGTAAGGAAAAAAAAAAAGTTGGCGCTGAATATGACTCATTTACATATTTGTTGCTGTTTTAACCCATAGCCAAGATTGTTCTTTCTAAATTAAGCCAGCCATTTTTCTTTCTTGTTGTCAGTAGGATAACTGTATATATATACTATTATCGCTGAGTGAGTGGAGAATCTCCATGCAGCACAGCACACAGCAGCATAGACTGTATACAAGGATAACAGAAGGGAAAGGACACAAAAAGTTATATAATCAATTCATTGTGGTAATTAAATCCAAAGTGAAGACAGAACATGCATAAAACAAAAACTAGTATGTGAAAAAACAAATGAGTTATACACGTAAATATGCATTCATGACACTAAAGTGTATCATAACAGCAA
The DNA here is from genome assembly GCA_024447675.2 of Pterophyllum scalare. Classification (NCBI taxonomy): domain Eukaryota; kingdom Metazoa; phylum Chordata; class Actinopteri; order Cichliformes; family Cichlidae; genus Pterophyllum; species Pterophyllum scalare. The sequence continues at coordinate 41,139 of JAMQGT020011202.1, forward strand.
GTTCTTACAAGGCCTGTCAAAAACATGCCCGATGACACTTTTTGTTGTTGTTGTGAATTTGAATGTTTCATGTTTAAATGTTAACTGAGCATTGTGTTACCTAAACAAATACACTTATCCTCATACTAGCACGCTGAACCATCATGCTGTCAGATGACATCATCAATAGTCACCTGTCAGTCTCCTTCTGTCCTATCAGAGAGTCTTAATGATTTTTTCAGTCTGAGTTATCACAGGATCACTCAAAACACGAGGAAAATCCAGTGGGTAGAAAATATTTCATTTTAAAATATTTGTTCTATCAAAATAGACCAATGAATATTATTTGATTAACTCAGGAACAAATAACACTGATAACAGGGCACTATAGAAAGGATCAGCACATAGACAGGGTCAGGAAATTACTATAAATATTTTATTTTGTTATTTTGCTTTCTAACAAAGGTTTTTTGGGGGCAACTCACAGTTAAACAAACCAAAACAACTTGTTAGATGCTCATTCATCTTATTTCAGACTACATATTCCTTGAATACAATTACGTCTTCAATTACACCTTAATATGATAATGCAAAGTAATATTACACCTTAAAACGGTGTTTTAACGATTTTAATGTGTTTTATGCACAGTGAACATTGTTCTCACTCTAAAAATGCGACAGAGGGAACATGAAGAAAATATCGAAATATGACAGGTTTGCGTGCCCATCTTCTGCCTGGCATGGTAATGTGAGGTTCTCATCATGAATGTACTGTCATGTGAAAAAGAAAGGACACCCTCTTTCAGTTTTCTAGTTTTGCATGTCAGGAAATAATTTTAAAAATAAATAAGTTAGGTCTTAAATTTATTTATTTATAACTTGCCTTTCTGTGTGGAGTTTGCATTTTTCTCCCCGTGTTTGTGAGGGTTCTCTCCGGGTACTCAGGTTTCCTCTTCACAGTCCAAACACATGCAGTTAGTGGGGTTAGGTTAACTGGAGATTGTAAATTGCCCGTAGGTGTTAATGTGAGTGTGAATGGTTAACAGATAACAGGCTGTGTCTGCCAAATATAAGTGCTCATTATCAATAACAGAGATTGACCTTGTTTATAATTAGCTACACATATACTCCTTGTATATGCTGTATTTGTATTATTAAATAAAACCCAAGAACCATGTTTAAAGAAACACTGTCACATTGTCATTTTTAGGGGGCTGCCTAAAATGGCAATTTAGACATGTATTAGAAATAAAGTTAGATATTCAGATATATGATAAGATCTTATATTAGCTACTCAATTGCCAAAGGATGAGATTGGTGATATTCTGTCTGCATACAAATCCCATTAAAAGACCAAAGCCAGCACTGATTAAGTTTAGCTTTGTCTGTGTAGCCAAGCACTGATTCTTCCTCACCTCTTTATAGCCATGCTAGCAGCTCTGAGGCTGTACGCATGAGCTAAAAGAGTCTTCTCAACAAACAGTGAGCAGGAAGAAAACCATGTTTACCACGATGGCATACTGACAGTGCTAATTAGGACTCAGCACAAAGTTTGGTTGAGGTTTTCATGAATATTGTTGGCTTTGTAAGTATTTACCCATAAACCAGATAACTATTAAATTTTAAGTAGGGTTTAAGTAGGGAGTAGGGTTCATAAACGTCTTTAGAAAAATTCAGAGCAGAGTGTCAAATAGCTAAGATCTTCAAGTCGGACTGACCAGTTCGAACTGTCACAGTTCCCTGTGCTGTCAGCACCAAACGCAGATCAACCTTCAGCTGAAAATAGTCATAGTTGCTTATTCAATTTAAAAAACACAGGGTTAAAATTATGGCTAGGGTTGGGGTCATCATGTGATGGCTTAGACCTCCGATGGTTAAAAGAGAAACTAAGTTGGTTGGTTTTGATCCTTTGATGGGATTTTCTGACATTAACATAATTATAGACTACCATTTCAAGGCCACTTCAGTTAACAATGTAAAACGTCACTGCATTTGT
>JAMQGT020011205.1:0-16329 GCA_024447675.2 Pterophyllum scalare
ACACATCCCAGAGTAATATAGCATGGCAATTTCTTTTCCCTGGTATGAATAATTCTGTCTGAATAGGATAGGATGTTTCTTCATATCAATGAATCATCAGCCGCTACAGCTCTTTAGTGTCTGCCTGAATGGTACAGTAGAAATTTAACTAACTCTGTATGTGGGTGTGTGTTGCTGATGGGCTCTGATTGATGGTCTTGACCTTTCCACTGTGTATTTTCAGAGCCTGGGAGCAATCCGGGACATAGGAATTAAAAGACAAGAGGGCGCGGAAATCCATGATGGTGCTGTCTTGGTGCCTTGGTGCAGCTTTGGCACTGGCATGTGGCTCTTTGTGGCCCCAGGTGCACTCAGCTGTGGCACCTGAGAATGAGGTGCCACTTCGCCCAACTACATGGTTACCAGAAGGGAAGATCACCTCTGTAACCCTACCTAAAGGACGAACTCGCAGGTAACAGATGGAACGCATCCATGTGGTTGATAGCTTGTTTCCACTGAGGGCGCACAGCGGGATTACTTTCTCTGTATTTAATGATGTGCTGTCAGAAAAGGTGGAAAAATGCTCAGATCTTGAGAAAAACATACCTGTTTTCAAATATTACCACTGAAATGGTTCATTATGGCAAATACATTACATACATTAATGCGTACACCAATTAAGCTATGTCTAATGAATGAAGTGGAGAAAATAAAAAAACAGATCCTTTAGAAATATCCAGAGCAGTCAAGGTAATTCCAAAGAAGCAATGGCTGAGTGAATATTCAACAAAAAGACACCATGAGCATGCACAATGGAAATGTATTTTTATGAGAATATTGCTTAAAAATAATTAAATAAGATTTAAAATATATATACCCTATGATGAAATGAAGCTGAAAAGAATGCCACATTGATGAAGTCGACACATATTTCTTGACATTTTCTCTCTTTTACTGGATGAATTCCTTGTCAAACTATAATATTTCACTAATACTTACACTTGATAATTTTGTCTAGCAATGAGACTTGAAATGAACTAAAAGTATCAGTGCAAACAGTAAGGTAATTCATGTGCTTCTAATCCTTAAACACTAACACTAACTAACTGTAACAGCTGAATTCTTACACGTGAAACTAGATGTTGTCTCTACTTCCAATTTCCCCTCATTTGCATTTCATTTAAGACCCATGACTGAGTACTGAGATCTGCTCATAAAGATGTGTTTTTCTCACCTCAGTAACAGTAACATATCACCAGCCATTCCCTATCCACCTTTTTAGAGACAGCGGCTGATTCCAGCAGCACTGTAGTGGGAGCAAGAGGAAGTGGAGCCCATTTGGCTTGAACCCTGCACAACGGTGCCAGTTGCTTTCTGAAAGTGGGAGCTGGAAATTGCGACATGCATCTCCGTGTGTGCTGCAGTCTGTCCACCAGTGCAGTCATGCAGGACCAAACAGCAAATAATGGAGAGAAAACATTGATTCAGAAATTAATCACTCTATTAAATAATCCACAAAGTGCCCTTGAGAAAGACAGTGCGGCACATCTGCTTGGAAACAATCACCATCTGTGCGGCATAACAAATAAATGTGTTTGTGTAGTAGGAAAGCAAATACTTATTAAGAGATAATGATGTTCATAAATTTTCATGTAGCACGACTAATTGTAAAGAAATTTTAAAGACTTCTTCTACTCAGGTGATTTTGCTAGGCGATAAAGGATTGAATTGAATCAAAAGAAGACCGGGCCACCATAGCGTAAGTGTTAAAATGCCCTTCAACAGCATCTGAACTGCCACATAATATGCAAATCTGTAATCCAACATGCAATAATGCAACCATGTCCTTAGAGTTTCTGTGCTAAGCACGAGCCCAGATGGTTACGTCAAGCAGACAGATATCCATCTGAAACCGTCAGTGCAGCCTTATCATCTGATTCTGGGGTCACCTCTCCCGATCTGCTATCAAATGACTGATCAGCATGTAGGCAAACGGAAACACGGCGACTGGCAATGTCTGAAACAGCTGCAAATTGTCAAACTTTAGTAAATGGAATTAAAACCAGCCCACCTTATCTAAAAACCATGCAACAAAATGAACAAATGTGCACAGAAAGGTATCTTCCCATCCATCACCTGGTAGCTGAACAGAAGCAGGATGCTATCTTTCCATCGTTCCCTGCGGAGAATCACGCAACTTCTTGTTGGTTCTCTTTGGTGTTTGTTCACAGGTTATACTTCACGCTGAAGAAGAAGGCTCCAGGGATGTCGGTGACTGTCAGTCCCTGTGACCTTCCTATCGAATGGACCTTGGCTGCCCGCACCCTCAAGGACAAACCACTGAAAAACCTGCAGTGTGAGTGGACAGTAAGACCACAAATTGCACCTTCTGATACCCACTTAACCTGAAGACCTCACTACATCTGGCTTAGCGAAGACAATCGATTACAGATTATCATCACCATATAATGTGTAAGGATTTAGTGAAGGGCAAATGGTCTAATCTTGCTTAAGTTTAAATGTGTAGAAGAGACTTTTGGAGCAGGTATATGAGCAGAATTTGTAGTAGAAGTTAAAAAGGAAGTATTTTCTAGTAGCATGTTCATGCTCCTCAGTAGCTTTACTGCTACTGTTACACAAATTTATAGGCCAACAAACTGATTTCTATCAAATAATAATTTCACTGTTGAAGCCTGAGTGTGTTTCCGTATTATGAAAAGTCCCCAGATTTAACAGGATAAGTATTATTTTTGCCCTACAGCTCCTTATCAGGACATCATACCCATTTGTTCAAGCTCAAAGCACTGTAAAACATATGTGTGTGTGTGTGTGCATATATATATATATATATATATATATATATATATATATATATATATATATATATATATATATATATATATATATATATATATATATATATATATATATATATATATATATATATATATATATATATATATAAAATTTTCCCAAATGCCACCCCATTTCTATGACATGGGCTGAGACAGTGAGTGTGATCATATCTCTGTCACCTGGTGAAAACTATTTATCAGAGGCTTTTCATTTTGATTTTAAAGTACCGGAAAACACACACCAAAGAGCTCTGCCAGCGTCCTGTTCAAATATTGAATAAAAAAAAACTGGGCTCTGTAATAATCTGTTTCTTGCAAACCAAAGCAATTAAATAAACTCAAAGGATTAAATATATTTTGGCACAAAGGCTTAGAACTAAAGTCAGGCAATCAGAGCTCAGAGGAAACAGAAGTAATTGCATTTGAATCCTAAAAAGGCACAGATTTCTGGGAAAGGAAACAGGCCTCTGAGTTTTCCAAGAGCATTTTTCCAGGTTACCTAAACAAGTTTCTCCACACGCCAAAATAACATTATGTTATAAAATGACACATGAATCATTCAGACCCTGAGCTCATGGGTCCCCATTGCTAGCCTGAATAATTCACTTTGATTCGGTAACGTTTGGTCTCATTTTTCATCTCTAGGAGACATGAACAGTGAAAACAAGTGGTGAGGGTTTTTTTTTCTTGTTCATGTTTATCTGGCAGCAGCGTCATTCAAGTGAAGAGTCTGTACTTCAGAATGAAAACACTTTAGGTGTGAATGAAAATACTGGCAACCGTTTTTGAAGTGGCAATTGACATTTTAGTTACGTATTTGTTTGTTCATTTACAACGTGCTTTTCTCTTCAGCAGGTTCAGCATGATGAGTAATAATATACAAACATAAGGCCTTTAGTTTAAATGAGTATATACTGTATTTTATAATTGCTTCCATCCAAGTAAATCTGAAACACAAGACAATTTGCTTCATTCTTCTTCTTTTTTTTAATGGATTGATTGAAGACTAGTAAAAATAGTACGAGGAAGTGAAAGCAAGAGGAAAGTAGCCCATGAAGTATTATCTAGCATCTATGGGTATTCCCTACTTGCCAGATAAAAGACATATATTTCATAGACACAGTGGAAGCTTTTTTCTGTCTGTGTGTGTGCTGCTCAATTCTTAAGTCAAATATTAGGTATACAACATGCTTGGGAGAAGCTAGCAGAAATGGGCCTAACACCTCAACCATTCAATACACAGGATTTTCTACACCTTGAAAGACTTCACACAAAGACTGCCCATAGTATTCCTTATCACCACTCATGTAAACAAAACACAATACATGCCTCTGACTGCACCACTCACTCCCTTTGATCTTCAGGGTGGAGAGGCCAGGCTTATCATGGTGTAAATGCCATGAAACTTGTATGAATAGGTCAGAACTCCTCAAATGAACTTTTCTCAAACATGTCCAAAGGGTTAAGAGGATGATTTACCTTCGCTTGTACACTGAAGGCTGCAGACACTGAGGGTTTGTTTCATTATTGGGAACAATATTAATATTAAATCACCTACAAGTTGATCACATTAATGTTTTTCAAAAATAACAATGCAATTTAATTTTTAAAAACTCAAACGCCATTGGCTTTCCTGTCATATATGCAACAAGCATGCTGATTGGCTGTTTCTGACTGATGTTAATACTTTAATTCCCATTAGCCTAGCAGTGGGAAATAGCTAGTCAGAGGGGTGTACTACAGGCAAAATTAACAAATTGAACACATAATCTGGACAGGACAGGTTTAAAATCAGCTGGAAGTACCACATTTTTACTGATTCTGTTCCAGAGCATGTTAGATATAGATTATCTGCTGCAGGAATACATTTTACTTGTTACGCTGTACCTTACTAAAAGCCACCAAATGAAGCCCAGCTGTGAAGTTACAGCAGTTCAGACTGTGAGTTGCATTGGCATTGGAATTTACAAGCATTCAGTTGGTGATGCAGAAAATACTGTTTTGTTTTGTTTTTAGCCTGACTTTAGCCTACTTACTTTAATCTGCTGCTAAGTCTGTTTTACACGCTTACTAGAGCATAGGTTAGAAAATTAATCGGGGTATTTATTATCAAGAATACCAACTCAATCAATAAAATTAATTTCATTTTGATCTGGCAACAGACTAAAATGATTTCCCACGCCTCCTTTATCAGGCTATGGGGTAGTAACCTTTAATGTGTAAATGTATCAAGTTTAAAGTTTCAGAGCTCTAATGTGGAGCCGTCATGTTAGAACAGCAGCGTTAAATATAATTAACCAGAGTTAATGTCTTATTTGCAACAGTGCTGCTTTTTTTTTTTTTTGTTCTTCATAGATTTTTATCACATTTTATCATCATCTGATAACGTGCCTGATTGAGAGAGGCCGATCTCATGGGGAGCATTTTGTGTGGAAGGAGAGTCATATGATGCATTAAATGCTCCCCTTTTATGTGAGCGCCACAGAGCCTGAAGCAGAACACCCGGCTTAACAGAGAAAGTTGAAAACCACTGTTGTGATACCCATCTAGATGGGGGTTTTGGATTTTGTCAAGCCAACTAATACAAAGAAAGTCTGGCTATGTTAGTTTTACTGCAATAGGCCTAGGCTGCTGGGGTCTTCCCATGATGCCCTGTTTCTTCTTCACTCAACTCCTTTCACTCTGTTTATACACCACTTTGCATTTAATCATGTCTTTAATCGTGTCTTTTGCCCTGTCTCCCTTCACTCACACCCAGCCAGTTGCAGCAGATACCTGCCCCTGCCTGAGCCTGGTTCTGCCAGAGGTTTCCTCCTTTTAAAAGGGAGTTTTTCCTTCCCACTGTTGCCAAGTGCTTGCTCATAGGGGGTTACCTGATTCTTGGGGTTTTCTCTGGAATTAATGTAGGGTGTTAACCTTAATATAAAGTGCTTTGAGGTGACTGTTGTGATTTGACACTATATAAATAAAACTGAATTGAATTCCTTTGTAATATGGTCCTATGCCTCTGGCCTAATTAATACATTGGACAGGTACTTATATAGCAGTTTTCTACTCTAACTTAACAACTCAAAGTGCTTTTTAGTATAAGCCTCATTCAGCCATTCATACACATATTCATACAAGCTCTTTTATCTATACCTAAGCACCTTGTCTTAGGTGCTTGGTGTGTGTGTGTGTGTGTGTGTGTGTGTGTGTGTGTGTGTCACACTCACACGCCAATGGATGCATTGGGGCCAACTCAGGGTTCAGTATCTTGCCTAAGATTACTTCGGCACGCAGGCTGGAGGAACCAGGAATCAACCCATTGACCTTCCAGTTGGTAGTAAACCCACGTCTACCTCCTGAGCCAGCCGCTGCCCCAAATTATATGATGTTTATCTAATCTACCTTCAGAAAACAGATATCTAATAGATGATGTTCTATGTCATCATTTATGTAATTTTCTGTAATTATTTATTGGATGAATGCATTGACTTCCAGGAGCGGTACATTAAGCTAGCTCTATACAGAGTGTGTTATGCATCTTATCAAATTCAGAGCATGAAAGTAATAAGAAGTTCTTACCGAGTGGCAGCTTTATTCCTTTAACACAACAGTAAATAACCTAATATAAGATAATCCCATCCTTATAAGGTCCCCCTCAGGCATGTTTTGATATATAACCTGAGTGACTGCAATCATTTTTATTGCTGGTCTCATTATAATATTGATTTATGTTGCATATTAAGCTGTGCAATATCATTTTATGACTTTGCAGAATTGAGTTTATTATATCATTAATTATTTCAGTTATAGCTCTTTATAATTGTATGTGTAATGTTTAAGTTATTTATTATAGCCCCTTGAAAAAAATGTTGCTCCTACCTGCTGGTGTGTATGCTGGGACTGTAAAACTGGGTTCACACTGTCCTGCTGTGCTGGTGTTTATTGTGGAAAATACTTTTAATAGAAACCGTAGCCCACCATTCACCTGCAGCTCAGAGAGGCTGGAGAACACTACCAAAACAAGAAACCAGGGTTGCATGTATAAAAAGAAAAAAATGCTACTTTAGATAATGATGTTTGTCTGAAAATCATGTCTAATTTTTCTCCCTGATTTAAAAATCCCAAATCTAGGAATGTGCAAGTACTACCAGATGTTCAAAAACTACCAGATGCAATTCAAGTCCTGCTTCACTAAAGTCTAAATAACTTTTTTTTTGCTCACAGGGAGTACTAAAAAGAGCATGCCTGAGGTGTGGTGGCGAGGCCCTGGGACAGAGGAGAAGATACTACAGCTTCAGTGGCAGTGCCGTGGACAGCTACAGTGGTCCTTCCTATCCCGGTGCTTCCATCTACATCCTGAGGCTGCGCTCCAAACAGCAGAAAACCAGAGCTACAGTGCTACCTCCATGAAGGCCTGGGACCATCAGGCGTGTTCCCTTCGCTCCCATCTGACCCACAAGTTCACACATTGGGTGTAGGCATGACCAGTGTCACCCTCAGCTGGGTGCCCAGTGCCTCCATAACGAGCCTCCCGCATACACAGACCAGTTATGAATACTGTGTCCTCGTCAACTCACAGGAAAACTACCCCAGCCTTTGCGCTGCGCAGAAGAGTATGAGGAAAGAGAAAGACCAGAAACAAGAAAAGAAGGAGAGAAGGAGGAGCGTGACAGTCTGGCCAATTTTGAAAGAGTGGTGGTGGCAGCAGTGGGACACTTATCCTGAACCCCGAAGTCCACCACCTTCCCTCACCGATGAGTATGAAGACCTCCAGTGTGTGTGTCAGGGGACAGAGAGTGTTTGCACCGTCTCTGAGCTCCTGCCTGAGACCCAATATTACTTTGACGTCTTTGTGGTCAACAGACTGAATGGGACCAGCATGACGTACAAGGGGACATTTGCCCGGACACATGAGGAGGCTCGACCTGCAATTACCACCCTTAGAGAAGGTGAGCTGAAGTGGGTGACCTTCCAGGATGGAGGCTTCAAGTCGGAGCAGTTCTTCAGTTTCCATCCTCGGGGTTGGCAACAGAGTGGCCTCCTCACCTTGCAGAGCTGTGGGGGAGGTGAAAAGGTCAAGGTCACTGTGTCTAAGTAAAGGTCAGGTTTTGACCTCTCAGGCTGTCAGGGGAGAATTAGTGCACATATGGCTCCAGGGAAGTCCATCCTATCTCATCCACTTGGAGAAAGAAGGAACTGCCACTGGCCACACCTCTGCTGTTACAGACCCATCACTACCAGAAGGTTTGGCGGCTTCAGTGAAAATGCAGACCTCATCAGCTTACCACCGCAGAGGGGTCCCATCTCTGCCCTCCACCTTGCAAATAAAATCCTTCAACCGATTGCGAGGTTGCAACAGTGTCACCTTAGCCTGGATGGGCACAGAGGAACGAAGCCTTTACTGTGTGTACCGCAGAAAGCTTGGAAGCCGTGAAGCAGAGGCTGGGGGAGTATCAGCTCTAACTGCACCCTGTCTGGGCCCAGAGTCCCGCTCTGATACCGAGAGAGTTCTCTGCAAGTATTTCCAAGAGCTGAATCCTCAGCGGGCCGTAACTACAGCTGTGATTGGAGGCCTGGAGCCAGGAAAGGCCTATGTGTTTGATGTCTATCTAATGAGACGCTGGGGGATCCCTATCAAGTACGCCAGCAAGATGGTTAAGACTAGAAAGGAATGCTGAGCTGCTGCCCCCTACAGGAGGTTTTTAAACTGTCCCAGTTAAGGGGAAAATGCATCAGCCACGGGCATGCTGTAAAGACTGTCCAAGAGAACGAAGCCATTTGACTGTTGTAGAGAGACTGTTACCAAAACAAGGAAATATTCCTTCTGAAGGAGCAATGGTTACATTCAAGAGCTCCACTTACAAGATCTGCGCAAGTGGATAGAAAGCATATGAGAAGGCCCTGCACACCAGCAAAAGTTCAAAACATTTACAATACAGTTCTTGTGCTTTTGTCATTTTTTTCATTGTTGATCATAATAATAATGTGCCAGTTGTCCAAGTGCTTATTTTGTGTCAGAATACAAAGGACGGATGAGGTTTGTGATGACAAAAGTCAAGACCAAACAACAACAGAGACTGTGCCAAATATGCAACAGAAGCAGATGGGGCAATAATTAGATAACATCTGAGATGGGTTGGGGGGTTGTAGTATATATCTCCAGTGCTGCATATTGTACAGGCTTGTAAACACAGATGGGTGCAATCTACAGATGCTAAGTTCAAAGTCAGTGTGTATCTTTGTGTTCTGCTTTCGCATGAAGCAGTGAAAATACTTAGTGACTTGCCTCATTGTCTTTGATGTATTCTTGTGCTGCTTCAAACTCATTAATAAATACTTGGGTATCTGTATGGTTCTGCCTGACTGATGCATGTATGTGCAGCAGGTTGTGAGATTCCACACTGAATTATATTTCTTTTTGGACACCTTCAGCTGTTACTAGTGAGAAATGAGGTATTTTGTGTCGCTCACTGCCACACTAATCTGTGGCATTTAATTATAGAGATTTATCATGTTTATTTTGGTAAGTAGATTCAAACTCAGGTTTAAATATATATATAAAACATGTACCAAATAGAATGACTGCAGCTTGAAATTGTTCCTAAAGACAAACTTGGCCTTTTACTTATAAGTCACTTTTTTTTTTTTTTTTATCAAATAGCAACCCTAAGGATAGATAATTCCAGAGATTAACTCTGACATATTTACACATTTCTAGCTGAATACTTATGATAATGTAATCTTTTGATATCAGAACATAATACAGAAAAACAATGTAATTTATAAAAGATGTTTTCACATCAGGCAGAGCAGCTCCAACTTCATTATTTACAATAATTTGTCTGCACTGGTTAGCTTCAACCTTAGCATTTGGACATGTTGTTTACTGGAGCCAGAAATGACCATATTTGGATGAGAGCGTGGCTATAAGTTATTGGCTAAAGCTAGCAGGCTTGGTAAGAAGGTTCCACCCTTAAACTATACAGGTTCAATGCGGTGACAACCATACCTGCTAAGGTACTACTCCTTGAAAACAAGCTCATGTGCAGCCCTGTGTCCTATTGCAGATTTATTATGTGAAAAGTGGTGCAGCACAAGAACTTAAACATAGTCTTGTGTTGTATACTTGTTTTGCAAAGTGGGGAAAAAAAGTATTTAGACATTTTTTACGTAAGTAAAAGTATTAATCCTACTTAAGTAGCACAACAGTGCACAGATTGTATATTCAAAATATATGTAACCTAAAGTAAAAGGGCATGCAAAGGATTGGTAGGACGGTACTAGGGATAGTGTGAGAGGCAGATGAGATGTCTTCTGTGGCGACACACAAAGGGAACAGCCAAAGGAAGAAGTAAATTCATATGTAATTAACCTGCAAAATAATAAGCAACTAAAGCTTGAAGATAGTATGGAGTACTGAGTGTAATAACTGCATTCAAAATGTGCAGTAAAAGCAGAAAGCAGCGTAACATTGAAATACTTACCAAGGGGGCTAGTCATATTTAATTTTTCATTTTCTGGCCAGAAGCATGCATATGATGACAAATGGACCCACTAACTCTAGCAAAAGGCATATATTGATCTATGCTTTTTACATTTGTATTGTTCTGACACCAAATATGTATTAATTAACTAATTTAACATAACTTATTTATTTATTTTACAAACATGAAATTCAACATATTGGCAGCACAGTGAAGATGTTAGGTACATATATATACACACAAATACTATCTGAAAGAAGAAGAGTCAGTTCAGATAGATAGATAGATAGTTAGAAGTTGTTTTACCACTATTTTTGTTTTACAATAAGGTTTTTATAGATTTAAAACTTAAGTTATTTAAGTCCTAATTACGCAGTCTGACGATGTCGGTCATGCGATCCAATCAGAGGGCGTTTGTGTATGTTACGCAAGCACGTCGGTGGACGTACTGATGTCTGTGACTGGCTGGCGCGCCAAATTGGTATTACCGACATAGCAAGAGCAGAAAATAAATTAATCCTTAGACAGCCACAAAACTACTTTGTACACGACGTTTAGACACTTAGGAGGAACCTATTTTCCTGTCAAAGCTCAGACTGAAGCACCTGGTCGGCTGTCAGGATGGGTCTGCTCGAGCGTTGCCAAGAACTCTTCAAGACCTCAAACTTGTACGAGGTTTTGGGAATCAACAAAGAGGCGACAGAGGCTGAGATCCGGAGGAGCTACTACAAAGTGTCGCTGAAAGTCCATCCAGACCGGGCTCCCGACGACCCGCTGGCCACAGAGAAATTTCAGGTTAACGCTCTTTGTTGTTAGCTGTGACACAATACACACACACACAGAGTAAGCTAGGCTTACGAGCTAGCTAACACAGCTATCGATAGCTGCAGTGAATAATCTCCCGCTGTGCCATCACAGGATGCATCCCAGTAACATCCAGTCAGTGGATATGGTAATGGTTTGTGGTATCTTCAGGAATACAGATGTTTCGAACATCGTTTCCCCCAGTGATAGAAAGGCCGCTGCTCATGCTTGCTCATGTTTTCACTATAATTCAGGTGCAAAATAGGCTGGTTAGGTAATTTGTAGCCCACATATACGTCCACCTATGAAGTGATGTAAAGACTTTGCTCCTTGTATTTGATTATAAGAGTTGTAAGGCATAATCACTCAAAATCTAAGCTTGTTGTCAAATAGCAGAGGAAAAATGTCGCATTTTATCATCACAACATTGATGTGCTTTTCTATCTGTCACGGTATGCTGTTTTTTTTTTTTGTTTGTTTGTTTGTTGTTTAAGCTAGCCAAATAACCAACTGGATATTTGTCCAGAGAATGAAATACTTACACTGCTGTAAAGAAGTATTTGCCCCCTTCCTGATTTATTTCCCCCCCCCCATATTTGTCACCCTTGCATGTTTTGGATCAACAAACAAATTTTAAAATTAGACAGTGATAACCTGAGTAATTACAAAATGCAGTTTTTAAATGATGATTTCATTTATTAGAGGATAAAAGTTACCCAATCAAATCAGAAATTATATGTGAATTAACCACATTTTCTGGAAAGCTAAGTTCAATTTGGCAAGCTACACACAGGCCTGGTTAGTGGCATGCCTGTTGAATCAAGAAATCACTTAAAAAGAACCTGTGTGACAACGTGAAGAGGTCTCAAGCAATCTCAAAAAGCAAAACATCTTGCCATAATCGCAAGAAACTCAAGAACAGCTGAGAAACAAAGTCATTGACATCTGTCAATCTGGAAAGGGTTACAAAGCCATTTCTAAGGCTTTGGGACTCCAGCAAACCACTTGGAACAGTAGTGAACTTTCCCAGGAGTGGCTAGCCTTTCCAAAAGTGCATCAACAGCTCATCCAGGAGGTCATAAAAGAACAAAGAACAGCCTCTAAATAACTGCAGGCCTCACTAAACAGGTCAGTGTTCATGATTCAACAATAAGAGAGAGACTAGGCAAAAATGGTAGAGTTCCAAGGAGAAAACCACTGCTGACCAGAAACAACACAAAGGTTCATCTCACATTTGCCAAAAACATCTTGATGATCCCCAAGACTTTTGGGAAAATATTTTGTGGACTGGCGAGACAAAAGCTGAACCTTTTGGAAAGTTTGAGTCATGTTACATCTGGAGTAAAAACTAAGCATTTCATCGTAGCAGCAGTCAAACACGGTGCTGGCAGTGTGATGGGTCTGGGGCTGCGTCAGCACCTGGATGACTTGCCGTAATTGATGGAACCATGAATTCTGCTCTCTACCAGAAAATCCTGAAGGAGAATGTCCGGCCACCAGTTCATGTCCCGAAGCTGAAGCACACTTGGGTTGTGCAGCAGGGACAATGATCCGTAACACACCAGCAAGTCAACCTCTTAATGGCTCAAAAAAGCCAAATTGAAGGTTTTGGAGTGACCTAGTCAAAGACCCAACTTAAATCAGATTGAGATGCTTTTGCATGACCTTAAACAGGTCATTCATTCTCAAAAACCCTACAACATGGCTGAATTAAAACATTTCTGCAAAGAGTGGGTCAAAATTCCTCCACAGCGATGTGAAAGACTCATTGCCAGCTATTGCAAACACTTGATTGCAGTTCTTGCTGCCAAGAATGGCACAATCAGTTATAAGGTTTAGGGGGCATTTACTTTTTCACACAGGGTCGAGTAGATTTGGATGGCATTTTTCCCCCTAAATAAAACTATCATTTAAAAACCGCATTTTGTATTTAGTGCTGCCAGGCAAAAGCATCTGCTCAGTTATTGCAGTATTAACCTTAATGAGTTCATATATCTTTATAGATGGTAAAATGCCTATGTGTATGTGTTGTGGCAACGTCTAACAAATGTCCCTTGTTCGGTCCTTAATATATAGCTGTGGCTTTTAAAAAAACTTATAGTAATGCCCTGGTGTTTCAGTGCACTTCCAAATCAGTGTGTAATGATAGTACAGTTTTCAGTAAGAGTTATATTTTGGTGTAAAATTTCCCTCCAGGTGTTGGGAAACCTGTACGCGGTGTTGAGCGATAAGGAGCAGAGGGATGTTTATGACGAGCAGGGAGTGGTGGATGAAGAGTCTGATGTCCTGAAGCAAGACCGCTGCTGGGAAGACTACTGGAGACTGCTTTTCCCAAAGGTATCGGAGCACAGGATGACTTTTTTTTCCTTTTCTTTTCACAAATATGACTCACTAGAGAGTCACATTGATTGCGGTTTGTTTGTGTTCTGGAACTATGTGGCACCTGAAGTGAGTCACTTGTATTGTGGGAATTTTATTTTAGGTGATAAAACTGAGATTACAGCAAATAAATGGTCAGATTAGACCTATGGATAATACCAGATTAATGCAAATATAGTTCAACTGTATTTTTTTTTTGTGCTGCATTAACACATTAGTCTTCACAATGTGCTGTCTCTCCACCCACCTCTGTAGATCACAGTGCAGGACATCCTTGAATTTGAGAAGACGTACAAGGGTTCCAACGAGGAGCAACAGGATGTGATAAAGCTTTACTTGCAGCACGAGGGAGATATGGATGCCATCACCGTCTCAGCTCTGTGCTGTTCCCAAGAAGATGAGCCCAGGTTATGCAGCATCATCCAGGCTGCCATCGATAGTGGCGAAGTAACAGCCTTCCCGGCTTTTACTCATGAGAGTGAGAAGAAGAAAAGGGCCCGGAGGAAGAGGGTGAGAGATGTGTTGGCGTTAAGTCACAGCTTACGTGTATTTGTTCTTGCATGATTGTTAGATGGCCAAAAATGCTCAAAACTTTAATCAGTGCTAATGATGTATAAGAAATGGATACAGAGGATAAGGCTGCAGCCTCTTTGAGCTTAATGATTACACCCAACTTTCCAGGCTGACAGAGAGCGACAAGAAGCAGAAGAAATGCAGAAAAAGATGGGGCTCGATGACCAGGATGACGGTCTTGTGAAGATGCTTAAGGTGACAAATGCATGAAACTTGCAGAGGTTTAGCTTTTTTTTTTCCTCTGACTAATTTTCCTTTCTTATTGGTTCTTTCTCTACAGCAAAGGCAGCAGTCCAGAGAGCAGAATTTTAACAGTTTCTTGTCTGACTTGGAAGCAAAATATTCCAAAAAAAGTGCCAAACCCCCAAAAGGGAAAAAAGCAAGAAAGTAAAATGTTCTGATATTAGCTAATAAATGTAAATAAGTTGTGGCAGATATCCACATTCATTAAAAAAAAGAGGAAAAAAGATAACTCTTTAAAAGAATATTGTTTGCATAGCAGTTAGTTCATAAAGTTATCAGTCACTTTAGCTTTTTATGTGATGCTGTATTTTGTCTCGTTTGTCTTAATAAAACTTGAATAAATCCAGTTGTGTAGCACATAATTTGTACATAGCTTTTTATTATATATATATATATATATATATATATAAAATTTTTTTTTACAAAAGAGGTTCAAAGAAAATGCATTGAAGAAAAAAAAATTCAAGCTTTGTGGCATGGCTGTCTGATAAATGATTACATATAAGCTATCCTTTTTTGCAGTACCCCTGATGTTACCTGTCAGAGCACCCCTGCTTGGCTTAGATTATAAATGTCACATTCCTTACAACACTTTGTACACACATGACAAGCTATTTACACATATCACTGCCTCTTGTGTTCCTTTACTGTAGTGTAGTTGCAGCCTTACACCCACAGCCCCTCCTATGGTTTTAAATAAGCTTTCACAGAGAGCAAGGTGGCATGTCTTGTTTGGGTTTTTTTTCCCTCCTGTGCATTATGATATGCAAAGAAGCTATGGATAAATGCTCATTTTATACACAGGACGGCTGAAAATTGTGTCCCTATAAAAGATACAGTACCAAACTCTAATGTAGCATCAGAGGGGAAAAAAGAGTGCTTTTGATCCTCTGTAAACCTGTCGCGGTGGATGTGTTATTCCCTGCATAGTCGTTTCCCAGTACAACAACACACCACAGAGGATAATACACAGTACATTGACATATAAATAGGTATATACATATTCACATCATACGTACTTAGTACAAAGGTCCACTTATGCAGCTCATACTGTACATGAAGATGGAGTTACTGTTGAAAATTATTTGTGTTTGGCAGCCTCATAAACCAGTTTGTGAAATACAAAAATAGGGCTTTCACAAAAAATATTACAAAAGCAGCAAAATGTGAAAAAGAACCTGCTACTTCTGTAAAACGAAACTGTTCAGTGGGCACGGATGCTGCAAAGGGTTGCACGGTGTTGCACTGTATAAAGATGAGTGGCTCAAGAGTCTGGAGATTAGAGGCAAACTACAAGCCAGGTCTGCTGGCTCTGGATGAGATGCCTCCTCGAGTGTGGGACCGAGGGGGGACAGACGCAGGCACCAGTGGAGCTAAGAGGAAGGTTTAAAAAAAAAAAGAAAAAAAAAGTCTGAAGTTAATAAACAACCTTAAATTAAAATCTTGCTGCTGCAATCTCCTGCATTTATAGTTCATCTGAGGCCCGACTCTGAAAGAGTTTCATCAGCCACTTTAATCTACTGACCTGGGACAGGAACTTGTGGGTCTGGCTCCTCTTCGTCTTTGATGGGCGAGTGCCCCAAGGGGTGGTGGGAAAATGAGTCCAAGAAAGACGAGCTGCTAATGCCAAGACTGATGCCAGTCACACCAATTCCGAGAGAGTCTGGTGGAATGAAGGAATAAATTAATGCATAAGTTATTAGCTGATATGCTACGAAATTCATCTTAAAGTGTATGTTCAAAACAGGAAACAGGCAAGAGGAAAGCAGGAGTGTCAGCTCACAGTATTAATGATTCTCAAACAAGTTCACTTTACCCCAGGATGAACTTCAAGCTTATGAAGTATTAGAGCAAATAAAATTGATTGTTTTGTTAAAGTATAACCATTCACTGATTCAGCTATAAGAAAAATATTATGACAGAAATACTTCTTAAATGCTTCTAAATGTTTAGAATAAAGAGCTAAAAGTGGCAAATGTATGGATTGAGTAGCAATACGTAACTGAACGAAGTAACAACATAAC
>JAMQGT020011206.1:0-16917 GCA_024447675.2 Pterophyllum scalare
TCATGACGCTGCCCAACACAATCAATTTGTTAACAACTCGACAGCTCAGTGTTTTTCACGAGCCAGATAAAAATACAGCACGAGGGAGCACGCAGTACACAATACCTCAGGCTGAGGGATAAAAATATCAGCGAGAAGGTGTTTCCCCCACAAAAAGACCAGGGCTGAGAACGGTCTCGGGGAGGGAGGGCGGAGGGAGGATGGAGGGAGGGTGGTAGAGCCACATTAAGAGAGAGAAATATAAAAATAGAGCCAGGGAGGGGCAGAAGGAATGTGAAAACAAAGCCGACTTGATTGCTGAGGCTTTAGCTGGAAAATCCATCCAAAAACTGCTGAAATAATCTCTGACGCTGACTCTCTACGGTCATGGTGTTGCTGCGGGGCTGAAGAGGGTGGGCCCCAGAAGGCAGGACTTAAAGGTGATTTATTAATGACGAGCAGAGAAACAATACACAGGCTATACTGGGCTGGACGGGTGCCAGAACTAAAGTACAAAAAACACCAATGGACAAGGTGACACACAGCAGGGATACACTGATGACAACACAACAAGGAACAGACACAGACTGTGGACTTAAATACACACACTGGGTAATCAGGGAACAGGTGAGGGGCACAGCTGAACGTAATTACACAGACGAGACAAGGGAAGCAAGACTAAACACAAAGCACCTGGGACTGTCAAAGTAAAACAGGAAACAACTAGACAAATATAGACTTGACACACCGCACAGGAAATAAACAACACAACGAAACACATCAGAGCAGAGAGGTGACAGAGGGACAGGACAGACACTAGAACACAGAGATGCAGGGGTGACAGGAACAAAGGGAATCCATGTGTAAATAGCAACAAGACAGGAACTAAGATGAATACACAAAACCAAAACCAAAACCAACTGGGAACATAACGAGAACTCAGCGAGAACACAACGCTGGGCTCACTGCCCAGGACCACGGCAGCTACGAGTCTCATTTAGATCTGACTGAAGTAAAGACAAATTTACAGCTAACTGCAGCTCTGACAGATTAGTCCATTAAAACACCTACAAGCTCTTTATTTTAGTAAATTATTCATTAAGAGAACCGATTCTGCTTTTTCCTGTTACTGTATACAGTTAGGGTTAGGTTACAGCTCATGTGTTCTCAGGGTAACATTTAAGGAGTGTCTTCAGCGCACAGTAACACTGAACAACATCAAAAGTAAATGGTGGGGGCCGTGGTGGTCAAACGCAGGGGGGACCACCAAAAAACAATGAGTACATATAAAACTGCTGCATCTACATGATTTGTTTGCTGTGCTAATAATAACTGAAATGATCTGAAGCCTCGAATCTTGAGAATAATTGTCAGATCAATAGAGAACGTTTGTGATTTGGTTCATAAATTTGATAACGTGAAACTGGTTTCAGCCTATAGTGTAGCTCAGAGCTCGTTTCAGGAGCATATTTAAGGTAAATAATCTCCAATCTGAGCTTCGGTGGTGTTCAGAAGAAAGTATTAATAACCTTTTTAGGTCACTGCGTGTCTCATGACACGGCACCACTGAGCGTGGCCTCTTTCCAGCATCCAACACCTCCCACACACACATTCAAAGGCTCCATTATTACAGCTCGTTTAACGGTGCCTGGTGAAAACCTTTTTCAGCAGTGTAACAACTCTTAGTCACGTGCTCGTCATATTTTATGTTGTCACATTGAAGCAGCAGAACGTTAGCACAAACTAGGGAAGCCAAAACGACCTTAAACGTCTTCTGTCCTAACAGCCCTCAGTTACTGTACTATACCGGCTATAATGGCTGTCTGTTCTGTTAGTGCCGCTCACTGAGGATCAAGCAGGCAGGTGGGCAGTCTTGATAATTACAGGCCGATAACGCGGGCCTAGAGACCGGTCGGTGACCATCTGGCAACCACTGCTCGAGAAGGAAAAATGAGTATTCCCCAGCGGATGGAAAGTGGCTGCTGAAGGTTGAGTCACTGTGAAATAAACTGATAAAGGCTTAGAGTCCAGTCAGTGCCCTCCTGGAAACAGAGACCGTTCGCCTTCAAAGTAAAAATATGCCCTTCGGATCCTGTTGGCTGCAGCACTGAGGCACAACTTTTATTTTGAAGGTTTGTGTGACACTTTTACTACCGCTTGGTTCGTGGTAGTAAAGTTTCACCTGGCTAGTAACCACTGACCAACCAGTTGGGAAGACACATTTCTCCATAGCGACGGGTGGTAACCAGATGGTTGCCACCCGTCGCTATGGAAAAGAACAATCATTCCTCAAATACACATTATTTAAATGGGTTAACATTCTGCAAGATGCTTGCTGCCACTATAATGTTCACTGTGCAATCTACTGCAAACTGCAGTTTCCATGGTTTGTGCTTCTGCAGTCGTCTTCTATCCAAATCAGCTGGAGAGATCCTCTCTGCATGTGATGATCGCTGCAGTCAGCAGAATGGGGCCATTGTGAAAAACGGCCATAATTCATGTGAGGACAATGTCAAAGGTCATCTCAATAGGCTGGGTCACGTCCAATATGGTAAACAACTCTCGAGCTTGTGTGACATCACCGAACAGCTCTGTATACAACCACAAGAGTCGCCCCCTGTTGGCCATTAGAAAGAATGCAGGTCCCCATTAGCTTCCCCTGTCAGAGCTCAAAGTTACAGTCTGTGGTAGCTTGTTAGATTGTTTTGATGATTCTGATTTTCACTGAAATCTATCAGTCTGTTCTTCACAGACCACCACCCACTCTGAACTTTGCACCATTCACACTTTACCGGTCCAGCGTCTGATAGCATTTGTCTTCTGTTTTCTTTGTATAATCGCCAGCAGCTCGTTACAAGCGTGTTACACCCTGCTAGGTACCAGTAAAAACAGATTTTAAGACAAAAACAGTCACTTTTTTAATTTCACGACGATCCAAATATGAAACAATCACCACTAATCCTCCATGAGTTTTCAGTTCAAACCCCTGAAGGAGACCCAGAAGTTTAGTTTGCTGTTTTAATCATGCAGGTTGTAATATGATCCTAACGAGCATGGTACCTATTTAAAGGATAACTTCCTACGTTTGCTTTTGATATTTAAGTACATTTGCTATCTTTTTAACACTGTCATCATGAATAGATACTCATGACCACAAACATGCTATGGGCACTGCAACCTACTCATACAAATACTTCGGTCGCACAATAACAAAACACACCTGAGAACTCCAGCAGGTATTACCTTGAACTTGTATTTGTTGTTTTAATGTGTTAGATCACTGCTGTTCTGACACATTTTATACCTGCCACAGGCAGATCAGTGTCACCATCTAATGCAGACCCTAACCTAAAAGAAAGCACAGTGAAACTGTCCGACTCAAAGCACCGACTTTCTTCTTTCATTTAAAGTGCAGTAACCCATCTCTGTCGTAGCTAGAGCTGTCACAACAATGACAATCTTTAAAATTATTTGTCTTCTTTCGACTGCTTCCTTTATGGATCACCACAGCAGACCATCTTATGCCTAACATCCTCCTCTGCCACACCAGCCCTCTGCATATCCTCCTTCACTACATCCATGAATCTTCTCTGTGGTCTTCCTACCTGGAGCTTCATGTCTAATCCAAACACACATCCATTCATCCATCCATCCATCCATCCATCTTCAACAACCATGGCAGCATAAATTAAGCCTCTGCATACATACACTCCCAGTACTCCTACCTTATTTCTTCAGCTCCCACTAAAAGTTACGGATGAATTTGACACATTGCATTATTGCTATTGTTTTTTTTGTTTGTTTTTTAGATTTTTTATCGATATGATAAGATAACCGAGGATTATGGTGACGGTTAGTCCAGTTTAAAGTCCTCATAATGTGCATTCAGACTGGTTTAAGCAGCCTGAGCTGCAGTTCAGGCACTTTTGAACAGTTTAGACACAGAGACGCTTTTCACCCTGTCAGCTGTTAGAGTCGAACTGCACACGCTCCAGAAATCTGTTTCAGCTTTCATGCTCACCGAGATCTTCGTCCTTCTCGTCCATTCCTGCTCCGCTTCAGCGTGGACGAAGCTCCGCGAACAGCCGCGCGCTCACGTAACAACATCTCACAGCTTCCGGTTACAGATTCAAGGAAGAAAGTCTGAATCGTGGAAACGTTCAGCATGTTTGGAGGTACCGTGTCCTGTTATAGACAATCCACAGAGAAAAAGGAAAGGGAAACCTTTTCAAAGTTTGGAACTGAAGTCAGTGATTATCGTTCAGTGATGCAGGTGATGCTGCAGGTGATGCTGCAGGTGATGATGTCTGTAAAGTTAAAACTATGAAGTGTTTGAACCATGAATACATGAAACCTGCTCACCTGCAAACACTATGACCTGTAAACCGCACCTTCATGAGCTCATGCGGAAAAAACAGCATTTTTGAAAATTTTTATATGTTTTTATTTATTTATTTGCCTTACAAACAAAATATAATATGAACCTGAATTAGAAAAAAGTGTGAACACTTGTTTCCATTGCAGTCCCATAAATGCACGAATAACAACACTTATTAAATCTGATAAAATTCTCAAACGTTTTTGCTGACTTCCCATTAAACAAGTTTTCAGAAAGCCTTTATTATTATTATTATTATTATTATTATTGTTATTATTATTATTATTATTATTATTATTATTATTATTATTTTAGTTTTAAGCTATTTCCTCATATCCTAGTAAGCCTCACACCCTTTTCCACGCTGGTTTTACTTTGAGGGGCGCATCTTTCAGTTTCCTGTCCAGTCTGGGTCGGTCGCGGCTGACTTTACATCCCCATGTTATAAACAGGGCGGCCGCGCCCACAGATGATATGCAAACATCCATCCAGCCAGCCAGCCAGCCATTCTCTTCCGCTTATCCCGTTCAGGGTCGCGGGGAGTGGGCTGGAGCCTATCCCAGCTGTCACAGGGCGAGAGGCAGAGGCAGTACACCTGTCGAACACCTGTACAGGTGTATCCTGAAGGGCTAACACAGAGAGACAGACAACCATTCACACTCACACCTATGAGCAATTTAGAGTCACCAGGTAACCTAACCCCACTAACTGCATGGGAGGAAACTGGAGTACCACGCAGACACGGGGAGCACATGCACATTCCACACAGAAAGGCCCGGGCCAAGGTGGAGTCCGTTTAATAATCACATTTTACTCCCTCAGATTAATTCAAGTGACAGAAGGGTCACAGCCACCACGCTGAAGTAACTCACTGCACACGGGACGCCTTCTTCTTTAGCTGTGATAGTTTATTATGACAGTTCTTCTGTAGTTTTACTTAGGTATGATTTTAAATTAAAGACTTTCCCCTGGGGGTATTTGTAATCAGAGCTACCTAGACAGGACTTTTTCGCCTTTAACTGACATGGGAAAATCCGGTGCTTTGAGATCTCATGTTAGGCTTCTAAACGACGTGATTAAACAAAACGCAGATTATTTTAAAGGACCAACACAGACTGTGCCACTTGTTTTATGGTATTTTTTGAAAACAATGAAAACGGGAATATGAAAGATGGAAATTAAGGGTGACAAGAAACGAAGAGGCGAAAAAAAAATAATTCCCGAGAAATCCGACACTTCGCTGTGGACCGTAAACGCAGCCGTTGCCCCGGAGGTTCCTCTTCTTCTTCGCCTCCCGTCAACAAAACCCGACTGTTAGCTGCTGGTTTACGGACCTCTGAGAGGATTTTTACTCACGGATTCCTTCTCAAAAAACGAAAATGGTACATTGAGATGACTGTTTGATATGTATTTAGTAAAGATGTTCATATATCTGCTCATAAGATGTTTATTTATCAGTTTTACAGGAGAGAACTTAATAATTTCCTACCTATAGCTAGCTTGTTTCTGCTAACCGGGCGTTGTCGGTTTAGCAGCTTTGTTTTTAGCCTTTTCTCCTTTCTCTCGTCTTTAAACTGCGCTGACTGCGAGTTTACTGTAATGTTGTGTTTATCGCTGAGTCACTTTATCAGCCGGTAAAATGACGCTGCCCGCTGTCTCCGCTCCCCAGGCTGAAGTAGAAGAAACTCTGAAGAGGATCCAGAGCCAGAAAGGAGTTCAGGGAATCATCGTCGCCAATTCAGAAGGTGAGGCGCCGGTAACAGACCTCCTCAGAGCCCTTCTGCTTCGTGTCTCTGACTGTGGCATCGTTTACTCAGCAGTTGAACTCCGGACAGCAGCTTTTAAAAACTCTGAGTTTGATATAATTGATAACTGAGGGAAACTTTGTGTTTTCTGTTCCAGAAAGATGGCTAACTTAAACTGTGAGTCATTTACCACGTAACAGACTCTGTGACACTGAAAGCCCGCTCTGATTGATACAAATATTGATAACATCGATGGCATTGTCGGCACTGGGTGATGGGATTGACACTTGATCGCTCCCATTACGCACACTGCTCCGCTGCAGGCACACTGTGGTGTTCCTCCTCTCCTGCTCCATTGTGTTTTGTTGTGGCGCCGTCACATGACTCAGTGGTGCTGAGCAGACACTGCCCTGAGAGAGAAAGAGGAGCAATCTTACAGCTGTGAATGAAAACACTGCAAATTGCCATGTGTGTAGGAAGGCTGTTCACCACTGTGGCAACACCACTATTCATACACGCATGAAAACCCATTAAAAGTAGAGAACTGAGCAGTAAGAGAAACGGTGAGGAGGAGGGACACCGCTCTTTCAGACCCAGGCCTGAGCACAGAGACAGAGGCAGTCCTTTCAGAGCCTGATTTTATCAGACTGCCTTCTACACCTCTATGAGTTAAAAGCAGGGTCACACAGCACTTCCCAAAGTGTGTCATGACTCACTAAATCATTAAATACTTACAAAAAAGAAGCTGGAATCCCACCAGACTGTAAATTTGGTCTGTAAATATTCAACTGAAACCTGACAAAAGACAAAATTATGAACCAAACAGTTTTAAATAGAATTTTTTTTTAAGTAATCCAGATCTGTTTTATCACTGCCTTCAGTTTCATCCTCAGACTGCCAGCAGAATACGGGATAATGGGATTACTGGGTGCCTCAGTGTGTGAATGTCCATCTCATAAACGTTTTCCCGTCAGGAATCCCGATCAAGTCGACGCTGGACAACTCGAGCACGGTGCAGTACGCGGGGCTGATCCACCAGCTGGTGATGAAGGCCAGGAGCACCATCAGAGACCTCGACCCCCAAAACGACCTCACCTTCCTGCGCGTGCGCTCCAAGAAGAACGAGATCATGATCGCTCCAGGTGAGAGCGTCTGATGACATTATGCTCTCAATAAATACATGTAAACAAGGTGTAGGTGTCCTCAAAATGAAATGGTGCCTCAGTGGCCCAAAATAAAAACTAACCAGAAGTTGGAGGAGCCTGTGTCTGTGTCACAGGGGCAGCCAGCAGGGGTTAAAAGAGGAAGCCAGTGACGTATCCAGTTGGGTGCCAAGGCAGGTTAATGAATTCTTGGCTCACAGAATGAATGCATGAGCTTTTACAGAGAAATTCAGGGCCACAAACAATGCCTTTTTTCTGTTTGTGTAACTTTGCAGTTGTATTTTTGCCGCCCAACATGTGAACCAGATACGAGGTGAGTCCGGTTTAGAAAAACATCAAAGTCCAGAGAGGTCGGCAGCTGGCAGGAAAGGTCACTCTACAGCAGCGGCAGCAGTTCAGTAAAACCTGCCATCAGCTTTTAGAGACCCTTCATGGTGAAGCTTTCCTAACAGTTGATGTAATTAAATCCTGCTTTTTAAAATATTCAACCAGCTGTTATCTGGATTTTTCCCTTGCTGGCAGGTCTGGATATGAAGTTTTAGGACGCTTTAATTCCTGAACAATTGTACAACACAAAGTTAAAGTTCTTGTGTAGTTGCCTGAGCTGAGGCTGTTGTTTGAGAAGTCATTTAATTTCTTTGCTTTTTCTTCACAGATAAGGACTTTTTCCTGATCGTCATCCAGAACCCGTCAGATTGAAGATGAAGGAACTGATTCACTCTCTGTTCTTCATATTTAAACAGACCATTTTTTCTTCTCATTAAATCTAAAATGTTGTTTAGCAGAAGCTTTTTAGGCGCTCGCCCTACGAGGAAATGAGGTCAGGATGTGAAGGTGCAGGTGAAGAGATGTATGACCCTGACGGCAGTCAGCCACCCTGCAGGCAGATTCTTTTCCATGTTTTAGCATCCCAGCTCCTCTCTGTGTGTACTGTACCTTATGTCACTGTTTATTTCATGTGTACTGTAGCAAACAGCCAGATGTGCACGCCTGCCAAATTAACTGTGAAAGAAGTCGCAGACATAAACTGGAGGGGGGGCACACGGGTCTGCAGAGGGTACAGTACACCAAACAGAGCAGAGGACATGCTTTGTTTTATTTAGCCCATCTTAAAGGAAAACTGCAGATGCTTATTTATTGTTCTGATGGTAAAAATGTTAAGGAGCAGTGTTTCACAGGCGAGCAGAGAACTACACTACAAACCCGTCTCTGCTCTCACGTCAAGTTTCTGTTGATTATTTGTAACAAATTAAAAAATCAGAATGGTCCTGTGTCTTTGTTCTGTTCAGCATGTTGACTTCTTTAATAAGGGACTCGTGCATTTTCATCTCTCAGAGGCTAAGAGCTGCACCATTCCAGTGTGATAGTTGATTTGGTGGATGCTGTTAGCTCCACGTTCAGCAGACAAAGAGAGCTCACATCACCTCGAGGAGAAATCTCCATCACTTCACTGCTGATGTTTGGTGCTGCTGTTACAACAGAATGATGTCATGTTTTCTTCTTAAAGCTACTGATGAAGCAGCACAGTAAGGGTGTGGGCCATGAAGCCGAAACAGTGAGCTAACACAGCTCAAGTCTCACCAGACAACATCGTTACCAAAAAGAACTTGAGTTTCAGGGATCAGCAGGGCATAGAAATTGCTTGTATACAACCAGTAATTAATTCTGGTTAAAAAAAAAAAAGCTTAAAAGCTTTGATCTGCAACAAAATTTGAAAAAGCCCTACTACCCCTGCTGCCATCTTTGTTACTCAGTGCTCCCACAGATTTGAACTCGCATAAATATCTGACAGCCCTGCAGAGTCAGCTGGTTCATTTTCAGCAGCTCAAAGCAACCATTCTCACATTTCATTCTTTTGTGATTCACTTTAAAATCATCTTCAGCTGCATCAGTAATTCCTTATATACTGCCATGAGTTTTGTACAGAGTATAAAGTCAAGTATTTACATCCAAAAAAGCAGATTAAAGATAAAAAAAACAAGTTCAACCCCAATTCCAGAAACACTGGGAAGCTGTGTGAAATGTAACAATGTGCAAAATCTCATAAAGCCCTAAAACCCACAGCAGAACATGGAAAATGTGTTTAAAGTGAGAAGATCCTCTGCTTTAACATCACTCCATAAACATCTGGAACTGCTGGACTTGGGGAGAGGAATGTTGCTCCGTCCTGTCTGAGAGAGGATTCCAGCTGCTCAGCAGTCCCGGGTCTGCTTTGTCCTGTTTTTGGTTCCTGATGCTCCAGATGTTCTCAGCTGGTCAAAGGTCAGGACTGCAGGCTGGTACAGCACCCACTACTACCACTTAACTACTGTGAAGCCGTGCTGCTGGGATAGCTGCAGGATGCGGTTTAGCATCGTCCTGCTGAAACATGAGACGTCTCTGGATGGGAGCGCATGCTGCTCTGAAACACCTTTCAGCACTGATGGAGCCTTTCCAGATGTGCCAGCTGCCAGTTCCACTGATGCACCCTCCCATACCATCAGAGATGCAGGTTTTGACCTGAGCTGAGAACAGCTGGATGCTCCCTCTGCTCTTTAGTCCAGATGATGCAGCATCCTCTGACCTCAGAACAGTTTCCTCTCTGCCTCAGTCCGTTTTTAATGAGCTTTGGCTCAGAGAGGTCAGCAGTGTTTCTGGATCGTGGGCACATGTGGCTTCTTCTTCTTTGCATGATGGAGCTTTAACCTTGTGGACGGCACGCTGAGCTGTGCTCAGGGATTCCTGGAGGTGTTCCTGAGCCGGTGCAGTGATCTCCAGGACAGGATCAGGCCTGTTTGTACTGCAGTGCTGCCTGAAGATCACACACATCCAGTACTGTTTGTCCAGATTCTCTGAAGCTGATAGTAGGAACTGTAGATGATGAGATGTTCAAAGTCTTAACAATTTTACATTGAGGAATATTATTCTCAAGTTGTTCCACAGTTTGAAGATGCATTTTTTTGCAGACTGATGAGCCTCTGCCCATCTCTGTCTCTCAGAGATGCTCTTTTCATCATGTTACTGACTTGGAGCTAATTACTCTCATTAGTTTCTAAATGTTTTTTTTTTAGTACTGCTTCATCTTCCAGCCTTTCATTGCCCATGTCCTGACTTTTTGGAGACATGCTGCTGCCATTAAATTCAAAATGAGCTAATATTTTTCATGATTTTGATGTTTTCTCTGTTCCATCATTGCATTCTGTTTTTATTTCCATCACAGTTTTTTAAATCGTGGTTTCACATTAAGACTGTACTTCAGTGAAGCACATCACAGGTCACATCCATGCTCTCAGCCAGAGCTGAATTTCACAATTAACAGTAATTGTAAACTCTGAGGATGCAAAATGGCCACTGACCCACAGACACCCGAAACCTTCACGAAGAGTCAAAACGAGATGATGGGTGAGGCGCCCCCTCCCCCACGCGGTGCCCGCTCAGCCCGGCCCTGCACGGCTCGGTGAGCCTGGCACCATTTCCCGTCGGTACAAACCAAGCCGCTGATGTCTCCCCTTAAACACTAAAATTTTGTGTGTCTTTAGTGTGCAGCGTGTTATACTTTGCGCGCTGTGAACGCGCTCTCTGGGCGCGGGAATTGGCGCACGTCCCCTTTAAACGCTCACGGTGACGTCAGAGGCTCGGTTTACCGTCTTTGTTTGTCCGGAGCTGTTTTGGCTTCAGACGAACCGGAGACACAAACGGGAGGGACGAAGCTCCGCTGCTGGCTGCGACTACTGCGTTATTCGTTAGTTTATAACCGAGTAATAATCGGGACCGAGATGCCGTCCGACAGACCCTTCAAACAGAGGAGGACATTTGGTAAGAAAGCCCTGAGAAGGCGTTATTTAGCTGGCTTAACCGGCCGCAAACCACCGCCGTGAGCTGGCCCGTTAGCCGCCTAGCTCAGCCCTTTGTAATGACGGCGCAGTTAAAGGGTGTCTGTGCAGCTGTAGCTGCTACAAGGGTCTGCGAGCCAGGGCAGGTAAGCTGAGAGGGTATTTCCATAGGCGCACATCAAGGGTGAGAAGCGCTGTTTTTACTGGGTCAGCAGCCTCCTCGGGCCCGGGAGCTGTTCCAGGGCCATCTGGGTCACTGTCCGGTTAGCTCGCAGCCAGCTAGGCCTCCCGTTTACACAACTGGATCAGCTCGCTGGACTGTGCTAGGAAAGGAAAAACAACATGTGCTGACACATTATCCCAATACACGTGTTCAGCGATTTATGTTGAAACATGAGCCCGAGAGACGGCCCCCCTGAGCCGGGCAGGGAGGAGCCCAGAGTCGGGCTCGTTGCGTAATCTTTCCATTTACAGAGAAGCAGCAGAGATGGACAAAACCCTGCATCCACCGCCTTATTGTGTTTGCCTATAGCCTCCGTTAGCTGCCCTTGTAGACCTGTTAATGTTGTTTGTTCAGCAGCTGTTGGTCTGTGTCACACTGACACACATTACCAAAGTGTTACATAACAGAAGACCTGGGCCAGATGTAACAGACAGAAACAGACTTACTGCACTTCAGTTTTATCAGCGCCACTTCACTTAGGGTAACGACCCCACAAATCCAGTAATCAGATGATCCCCTATAAACAGAACCTGGTGACAGTGGGGAGAATGAACATCCATCTAACAGGATGATACCACAGAGCCGGTCTTAGGGAGCAGCCATCTGCCTCGACCTTTTGGGGGAGGGGAGAGGGAAAGGAGGACAAACAAACCAGTCAGGTCTGGGCCTCTGCAGCCATTTACTCACACTGACCATGTGCAGCACGCCTTTAAGCTGTTACAGCCTGCAGCTCATGGCTTCACCGTGTCCCAGACAGCAAATACTTGGGTAAAGAATCACTCTCGCCGACTAAGATTTCAGTGTATACAGGACTGTAGATGGACATGGCCACTGCAGCATCACCTCTTAGTGAAATGCTGTTATGAAAAGAGTTTCCTGCCATATGGTGGCGTCTGTCGCTGCCCATCAGGGACCCTTTTATGAAGAACAGTTGGCTAGAATAAGAAAGAAGAAGCGGCCAATAAAGACAGACTTGAGCCTCGCCTGGACTGTTGCAGACGCGGACAGCTGGAGACGCCACGGCTGAGTGATCATTCCTGTTACACCGCTGCCTGGGGTGCATTTTAGTGTAAATCCTCTGTGGACGAGTGTGCACGGTCACAAGCACGAGGGTATCTGCGTGGACCCTCACACTCACCGTCTGATGTCAAAACTTCAAGCATAATCAAGGCTTTAACGAGCAGGCAGATGGTTCAGGGTCACCTGATCCAGCCCTGACTTTATTTAGCTTCTCAGAAAGGAAAGTTTGAAGCCTAATCTTAAAAGTAAAGAGGGCGTCTGTCTCACATTTAAATTCAAGCTGAAGACAGGTAATCATGCAGGAGCAGGACTGTAGCTGACTTTGAATAAACACCTCCGCTCTGAAACAAAGAAGCCATTCACACTCAGCTGTTGCTGCTCTGAGCCACCTGAGCTTTGAACCCTGCCAGTATTTAAAAAAGGAAAAGCAGTTTTTTCTGAAATAGGTCAGTAGGTGATTCAGTGAGGGCAGCGTGTGCTGTAAAATTAGATGGTGAGGCAGAAAACAATGGGTTCTCTAAGGAACGCTCGCAGGCTTAAAGAAGATATTTAACAACAATCATATGCAAACCTGAGAAGTGATGCAAGCCTCGACAGCTAGTGGGAGCAGTTAGTGTGTAAAAAGGGGAAGATGCACAGATTGTCAACCTGAAGTTATTATAGTGCATGTTTATTTGTGCGGGTTAATGTACTCAACCACTGGATGAAACATTCCGCAGATCCTCTCTGACGGCTGAAACCAGACTACAGCTCCCCCTCCTGTCGCACCGTCAAGGCCAAAAAGCAGCCTTTGGCTGTCTTCCAGCTGACCGTTAAATTCATGGACTAACTGTTGCAGCGCTGTGGCTGAATGAACCTCTGCACTGCAGTAAACGGCTCCGTGCATCTCTGCGTCCACACATCAGAAATGAAACGGGCTGCAGAGGGCGAGGAAACCCACGAGGATGCAGCAGCAGGGTCAGCCGTCACTGAAGAGCTGCACTTCCTTCTTCCTCACCTTAAATGTTTGTCACTTCCTGTGGCAGAAATGTCTCCACCAGCAGGGAACGGGCATGGGTTTGGTTTACAGCTGATTCATTTTCAGAATAATGGATAATGAAAGCGTTCGGTTTCCCACAGGATTACATTTTATTATGGAATGAATGAATAACACCATACGTTAAAAAATTGGCACCCCCCAAAGAGGTTTTGTGATAAAAATATTTTAACCTGTATTTAATTTCCAGGTTTAATTTCCCCGAGCTTAAATAGTGAAGTAGCACAGACTCCACTGTATGTGGCCCTTATGAATGTAACCTATTTTGAGCCACTGCGGCAAATAACGGAGCAAGAACCGGAGGCCCCTGCTGATGAACTCGTCACTCCGCTGTCTTGGACTGCTGCTGGCCAAAGTAGTCCCTGTTCCCTTCTGCAGCCTCGGTGTGTTCACTCAGGCAGGTGAAGCAGGTCTCTCTGCAGACTGTGACTCTGCAGAGGGGCTGCCATCACCAGCTGGTGGAAGTGGAGTCTGTCCGATCACGGGACTCGACACATTGATGACCTCCACGTCAGCGATCTGTCCATGGTGGACTAGACACGAAGGTCTGAGTTAGCTGGTTAGCGTTGGCTGAACTTTCAGAATAAGAGTGAGGAGGTGTTTCCCCAGGTTTTCCCTGGTTTCTTCTGCTTGGTCATTGCTTCCCATCATGGCCCAGGACACTCCCAAAAGATGTTCTTATGAATTTAATTTCCTGCTTAGATTTAGGCTGAAAGAGAAGTGAGCTTTCTGATGTTTGACTGTTTGTGTCTTTTGTCCACAGCTGACCGGTGCAAAGAGGTTCAGCAGATCCGCGAGCAGCACCCCAACAAGATCCCAGTAAGCTGCTGTTCACCTCTAATCACAGCACACTTCACTGCTCTTTGTTACTGAAAATAAAGGCGCTGGGGTTAGGGGCTGTGAGGAACCTGAGGTTACTGGAGTGCAGGAAGCAGAGGGTGGAGTGTCTGAACAGGCAGCCAATCAAACCGGTCTCCAGTTCAGGGAATCAATATGATGATGCTCTGCTGCACACCTGACCTTGTAAGAAGAATGTCTTCCAGTCAGAGATTATGTATCAAGATTATATTTCCTGGAACTGGCTTGAATCCTGAATCTTCATAAGCTAAAATGTTAGATGTGGAGTCTGAGGGAAGTCCCTGAAAGTCCTGCAGCTCAGACTCCCTCATGGACACACTTGTGTGCTGTCATATTTCTGTACAGACTGTACCTAAAGGATGACCATGGCCAAAGTCGTGCCAGCCATCGGTTAGTCCTGCTGTTGAAGTCTGAAGCAGAGTGTCTTCCATCTTGACTTTCTGACAGCAGACGTAGTGACCTGCCAATCACAGGCATACGCCTTGTTGTTCTTCGGGACTCTGAGGCCGAGTCGTCGCAGAGCTACGATGTAACGTAAACGGCCGACGTCATGCATTTATGCTCGTGCTGGTGCATTGTGTGTTAATTACCGTGCGGTGGTGTCCTGGTGTTTGACAACACGGTCAGTTTTTTCCAACATATTTGTCCTTCTAGTTTTTCCACCTCTTTCCGATCACATCCATTCTGATAGTTTCAGTGGTCTCCTTCCAGGAATTTGCTGACATTTGTGAGTCCTCATATGGTATCATAAGTGCTTTCTGTCTAACATTGACACACACTCACACTCGGAGAGCAGTTTGGGGTTCAGTGTCTTGCCCAAGGATACTTAGGCATGCAGACTGGAACAGCCAGGAATTGAACCACCAACCTCCTGAGCTTTAGCCACGCCACACCATTCACGATCACTGTGGGCTGTCGACCCGCCGGGTGGTTACATTTCTCAGGAGGTGGGTGTCAGGCGATGGCGTAGGGTTTCAGAGTTTGAGGTTATGATGTAGCTATGGCTGAAGCATAAATCCACGGTAACGACGGCCATTATTTACAAAATATTCAGTAAGACTTGAAACTAAACCTATAAAGAGAGTGTTTACTGAGGTCACAGAGAAAGGATGCTGAGGGTCGTTTTCCTCATAGACGTCTGTACAATCACAACAGAGATGTCGCCCTCTGCTGGCCATCACAAAAAATGCAGCTGGTGCTTTTTTTACCCTTCAAAATTAGAGTGAAAACCCCAACAACTACACGATCTCTTAGGAGCTGCGCTCAGGAGGAAGGTGGGATGCCAAAAACTGCAGCTCCACTTGAGTCAGCCCCCAGAGACTCCCATATAAAAACATGTTCACAGCCCCCCACAGTGTGGCTGGCTGTGCAGTTAACTGTATTGAAATCGTGCATGTTATTTGGATGTTACTGAGCACTGATTAGCTGGTATCTGATTACTTTCGCTCCACCCTTTTGTCCAAATACGGTCACTCGTAGCTACGAGAAAACATGGCTGCAGTTAAAATGCTAAAATCAAGCATTTCAGAGCAGCACCTAGAACAATCAGTGGCTTCATGCTGGCTGTGTGCATCTTTAACATACAGGGTATGTTTGTAGGGCAGAATAGTTACACCTTTTGTGTCTTTTGTGCCTGCAGGTGATCATTGAGAGGTATAAGGGAGAGAAACAGCTGCCTGTTTTGGACAAGACCAAGTTCCTGGTACCGGACCACGTCAACATGAGTGAGCTGGTCAAAATCATCAGGTGAATGGAGCTCAGGTCGCTGTGTGTGTGTGTGTGTGTGTGTGTGTGTAGCTGTCAGTGAGCATGCCCTTATGCCTGGACTGGTTCATATACATGTACTGCAGCTTAAAGTAAGTCGCTCAGTTTGCCTGATGAGGAGCGCTTTGCATCCAGCCAGAGAATAAAGGCCAGTAAATTAAAATTTTACAGCCCAGCAGTAAAGACATATAATAACATAATATATCTGGTTGCAGATATATGGTGGTTTGTGAGCTGGGTGGTAATTATTATGATCCTTAAATGCTGAGTAGGCAGAAAGATGTGAATCAGCCGTAAGACTTAATTAGGTGTAAGGCCGTCCTGCATCAGTGGCTTTACAAACGATCAGCAGTTTCTAAGAGCTGGAAGCGTTGGCCTCGAACATGAAGGCTGAGGGCAGAAAAGGAACGCGGAGAGAGGAGACTCAGAGGAGGTGAAACATGAGAGCGTGAGGAGAGATGAAACATGAAGCTGAGATGTTTCTGTGGGACTGCTAAGACCGAACATCCTCAGCGTTCAGCCCAAACAGAAAAACTGAAAGCTCCGTCAGGTTAACGGGCAGGATGAAGTGCTGGTGCTCCGACCACTTCGGATTACAGTCTCAGTGTGCGGTGCTGTTTTTGGGACACACATCCATCCTTTCTGCATATGAACTGTATCACATTGTATCGGACTTCATTCGCGATATATATCCATATAACTGAAACAGAAGTGGCGCAGGGTGACAGCGTAACAGGCTGCCTGCGCCGCTCTTAGAGTTCAGTGCTGTGAGTTTAAACAAAGGCTTTAGCTCACGGGTTTCCTGTGGCTGCGTGAGGAAGAGCTGCCTCACAGAGGAGGACGGTAGGCCCAACGCAGGAAGGGCGTATAGGAGACAGTCGGTTTTCAAAATAAAAGACCACTTGCAGCCTAAAGACTGTGCTGGTGAAACACTTCCAG